>VXAK01005922.1:80115-98417 GCA_013399435.1 Arenaria interpres
GGACAGCAGAGGGCTACAAAGATGATGAGGGGCCTGGAGCATCTCTCTGATGAGGAAAGGCTGAGGGACTTGGGTCTTTTTAATCTGGAGAAAAGACTGAGGGGGGATCTGATCAATGCCTATAAATACTTCAAGGATGGGTATCAGGAGGACACCCGTCAGTGTCACTTTTTTCAGTAGTGCCCAGTGATAGGACAAGTGCCCCTGTTATGGGCATAAACTTGAACAGAAGAAGTTCCACCTAAACATGAGGAGGAACTTCTTTCCTGTGAGGGTGGCAGAGCCCTGGAAGAGGCTGCCCAGGGAGGTGGTGGAGCCTCCGTCTCTGGAGACATTCAAACGCGCCTGGACACGTTCCTGTGGGACCTGCTCTGGCAGGGGGGTGGACTAGATGATTCCCAGAGGTCCCTTCCAGCCCTGTATTATTCTGTGATTAAGGTCTTTTTGTCAGGGTTAAGGTACAGACACAAACTCCTATGTCCTGTGTAGGACACTCCTGTGTCCTAACTACCAGGAACCTGGGAATATTTAAGATGTCCTCCATGAACTACCCACCATTAGATGCCAACAATCTTACAGAAATGAAGGTGGAAGCTATAGGGAGATCAGTACCAGGTAATTTTTAAAGCAATTCCCAGGTGAGACATGCTACACAAAGTGAGTATTTTGAGTAGTATGTGAAGAAGCACACAGGTCTGGCAGAGGGAGTGACATCTGCCCCATGCCCCCAAATGTACCTCCGCCTCCAACACAAACCTATGGGAAACAATTTTTTTGGTAGGAAAAGAAAGCAGAGAAAAAACCAAGCTAACCACATGTAATCCCTAGTTAGGTGCTTAACCTATCTTCACATCTGTAACACAAAGGAAGGTCAGAGTCCACTCAATTATCCCCCATTGCCCTGAACACTCATGAGGGATGATTCAGCAGCCTTGCTGACAGCCCTGCTGAGGCCATCTCCTCTGCGGGCAGGCCATCTTGCAAGGACTTGGAGCTTGAATAATTACTCTTTTTTTCTTTTAAATAGTTTAATTTAAAATAGTTTGATTCATGTATGTAAAGATTAAAAAAAGAAGACTTTTCTGACTCTTCAGTGTTGGTAAGTGTCTCTTCAGCACCTGTAGTTGACTCAGGGAGAGGAACCTGCCCACACACACGCGTGAAGGGCTGTTGGATACACTACACGCTGCCAGACAAGCACACAAAGGGAAAAACCCATGTTTTCACTGATTCCCTTCAGCTCCGCCTAGCAAAAGATCCAATATGCAATTCTAGCAGGTTCAACATGAGGTAAAGACATTTCTATCCAGATATTGCCAAGGAATCTACCTATTTAAAGTTACTACCTGATTTTACGTTTTAACTCGCTATTCTAGCAGCCAATCCTCAAAACACTGAGAAAGTGATCAATAAATACTCTTCCTGACAGCATTTTCTCTGTTTGGCAGCCTTTTGTGTGCACTTAACTTCACCATTTTCCTGATATAGTCAATCATTAAGTTACTCTTTTATGTTTCTCTCACACAGTATCAAGGTAAAAATATTTTCACTGAAATTAGGACTAGGATTAAGAGAAACTAAAATATAGCTTAAGACTTTATATCCTTGGAACAACTTTTGAAAATTAATAGTTTTCACATCAGGGACATGCCTTTAAAAGTTCCATGTAAAGACATGTAAATCATTGTTCCTCCTAGAACAGAATTAATGAGCAAGCCAAGATCTCAGCTACACTCGTAATGAAAACGTGGACAGATATTCCCCAGGGAATTTGAGAGGAGCCTACAAAATTCACATCCCAAAAATATGAAAGAACACCCTGATGCAAAACATACTGGTATTCACATTAAAGACAGACACTAAATCATAGTCAACTAATGAATTTTCAGCCTAATTAGCTTTTCTTAAGCAGCTGGAAACACCATTTAGCAACCAACGAAGTTCAAAACAAAAGAGAAACTATCAACTTGCCGCAGTTAACTAAAAAGAGAACTCCAAAGGATCTGAGGCATGAAAGTATGTTACAATGCACTGACAACCAGGCAGCCGCCAAACTGATTCTAAGGGCCAAAGCACAGCAAATGAAACCAGCTACTCTACTCCAGGACAAAGATTCCGAGTGCATTACTACAGGCTTTGCTTGTAGCGCGGCTTACAAAGGGCAGTGTCAGGCAGCTGTCACATAAAACCTTTCTTCAAGTTGCTTTCAACCTTGCCAGATGAACTACTCAAGCTGAAATTCCCCTTGCTACGTGTTTCCCTCAGGTCGCGTTGCACTTTTTAAACACCAGCACAATTTCTTTTGGCTGCCCAGTTTGAAGACATCTAGAACAATGTTTTCCACGGCACTCAACACTCTACAGAAAGCTACTGCAAAAAGCAGACGACAAGTCTTATGTACTCACAGCACTCGATCTTACTAAGGAGATAAACTACTGTCCAGGGGGATCCACAGCCCGGGGATGGGACTACACAGCTCTCCAGCCTTTCACCTGAACGTTGCAACAACACCTCTTGTCTTTCCTCACCAGGAACACTACCCATGTCATAGAACCATAGAATTGTCTGGGTTGGAAGGGACCTTTCAGATCATCTAGTCCAACCATCAACCTAACGTTGATTAAAACCATCACTAAATCATGGTTCTGAGCACTATGGCAACCCGGCTTTCAAATCCCTCCAGAGATGGTGCCTCAACCCCTTCCCTGGGCAGCCCATTCCAAGGCTTAATAACCTTTTCCGTGTCAAAATTGTTCCTCATCTCCAATCTGAACCTCCCCCGGTGCAACTTGAGGCCATTTCCTCATTGTATCATTCCCAACACTTTCCCCTCATGGCCACATACTGAAACCAAACTCCATGATCCTGTTCCATGCTACCACTGGTTGCTGAACGGAATCTGTAATTCAGGATTCTGACAACATTCACAGGAATGAGAAATCAACAAGGGTTACTTTGACACTGACTGTAGCTCCTGTCTTCGCCTATTCTCTAGGTCTATTCATAATTCAAAACAAGATCTATTAGAAAACCAGGTAGGTTTTGGAGCCTGCCCCCTCCCAGTAATTCTGCTGAGGAGGGGGAATTCCAGCCAGCACTTTCCCATTTTTTGTCAATCAAAGTATATTAAGATATTTCTAATTATGGAAAAAAAAAATAGGATTGATCATTAAAGCATCATGCCTCATGCAAGGTAAAGCCAACACTAGGTGTTGCTTTGACATTTGAAATGTTTCTTTTTCAAGGTGATGAGTAACGGGGGAAAAATGGGAATACACCACAAAGTAGCACAACCAGTTTAGAAGAAGGAAGATGAGCAGAGTTTCTTGGGGAGGAATCAGTCAGAGATAGAGGCAGACTTCTCTTGGAAATAATCGCTGTGATGTTTCAGTTCATTCTTTGGTCACAGCTTCAACATCTCTTCTGGGGATCTGTGCTCTTTCAGTCTGCCAGTCAGGTTCTGAATCACTAATTCGGTTTGAAGCCCGGTATGACTGACAGCTCATTTCACTTTGGAGATTATGTATAACTGCACAGTCACACACGGAGGCAAACGCGCAAGTTCAGCACAACAGTAACTCCTCCAAACCGACCTTCCTCGGAATACTTTAATGAAGGAAATGCAAATCACCCAGATAGTTTATTTGACGCTTGCACAAAACGAGCTGTATGAATATCATACCCATCTGTCAGAGACAGATACAATTAGCATCATACAACTGCCATGCACCTCTGTGCTGATACCCTGACAAACATTAAAGTGGGTACTGCTAAAAATCGCACTGTAGGCTGCCTTAATGATCCAGTGTCAATTAATAAAGCAGAGAGAAGTGATGTTTCTATTATCCAGAAGAATACTTACCTCATACTTTCTGTAGTTGACCAGCAAGGCAAGAAGGACAACAGCATCATAGCCATGTTCCCTGCGACTAAGTGGGCTGGACAGGATCTGGAATAAATAATCACACTGTTCTGTTCAGGCCTGCTTCAGGAAGCTCGCAGTGACTCTCAGCCTGCGTGTGGCCATGAAATGCATGTGTAAGAGCAAATTATGTCCTAAGTGAAAGAGGATATTTAAGGTTGAGGGAGTGTCAGTGCCTCTAAGAAGTTCTGCACACAGAGAAGCTTCTTTATCACAGAGAGGAGGCACATA
Source organism: Arenaria interpres (assembly GCA_013399435.1). Lineage (NCBI taxonomy): Eukaryota > Metazoa > Chordata > Aves > Charadriiformes > Scolopacidae > Arenaria > Arenaria interpres. The sequence continues at coordinate 84,269 of VXAK01005922.1, forward strand.
ACTTTTCTGGGCATAAAGGGCAACTAGATTTCTCAACAGCACTGGATAGTATCTCAGTGCATCACCAACATTATCTGTGCAAGGCTTCTGGGTTTCTCCAAGTCCAGTTCCACTTCCAAAAAAGTATAATTTATCAAAGAGCAGAAAAAAACCTCAATACATCCAGACTGCCTTCTGAAAAAAGTTCATAGAATCATAGAATTGTCTAGGTTGGAAGGGACCTTTAAGATCATCTAGTCCAATCATCAACTTAACTCTGACAAAAACAAAAAAACCACATCTCTAAACCATGTCACTAAAAATTCCTCTCATACAGGAATTCTGTGAAATTAGCCCAGAAATCTGTTCAGCCTCTATCTATGCACAAATGTCTCAAGTGAAAATACTTTAAATACTTGGTAGTGACTAAAAACAGCAGATCAGAACAAGGAGGAGACAGCATTCAAAAAAGAAAAAAAAAATAAAATCTATCTATGACTGAGCTATGAATGGAATCAACACACAGTGCCAGTCGGCTACGCTGCACTGAAAAAGCTGAAAAGCAAGTATATGACTGAAAGTTCTCACTATGGAAGAAGAACCCTTACCTGTAAAATGGCTTCAAATATGCTGTTAATCATCACATACTCCAGGATGGTGTTCTGGCTAATGTTGTCTGTCACCTAAGTAGAAACACAAGTTTTAAAATCTCACCAGCAGCCTCCCATGACGCTGTAGCTGCCTCCAGCACCCACTGGGAACAGAAGAGTTCTACTACCAGATGGACACATTTATCCAGAATCTCACACTTAGTCAGCAAGTCAAGGTGTGACTAGCAGTAGAGCTAGACACAAAGTAAAAGAAATCTGTCTTGCCTCCCACCTCTGTCCCTGGCAAGAAGCATGACCCACGTACTGAGAGCTCTCCCTTTCCTCTACAGATGGTTATTTTACACAGCTGCATGACAACAACTATCAGAAGCTGAAGCAGACTGCTACACTGGAGGCAAAGTGAAAAAGCAGGGCCCATATGTTCCACTGAGCACTTTTCCACCACAAATAGGGCAATGAAGACCTCCCCCCAAACTCAGTTATCTCTTATCACAGCCAAGGTAGTTTGCAGTTGACCATCTCCAAGAGATGCCGAGTGGCCATTTGTTCCAACTTCCTCATTTTTCACATCCTCACCAGCCTTGTCTGCTCCACACTTCCTATCTTTCCTCAACTCCACTCCTCTGCTCTCTTTCAATTTATCTGAGACTTCTTAAATATCTTTTTTTCCTAAAAAATACAAATCCAGTTGACACTTCACCCTGTTTCACCCTCTTTTTGCCCCAGTTGGCACCTATCTCATGAGGTGAAAACAATCTGCTAGTCTCTATACCACCCTTAGAGCAATGATGCATGTTCTGGGCTGACCCTTGTTCTCATTCACAATTCCTTCCCCTCTCAAGCTTCACTCTGCAGTATTCTGCTCGAGTTTTGAGACAGTTCCACCCCACAAGATATGGCTCACATAAGCCTTTAAATTATTACACAGCTGGTATTCATTTACCGTCACCAAGCAGAGAAGTAGCTTCAGACACAGGCTTTTGAGGCTTTCAGAACCTTCTGCACAGAGGAGTGAGTCCAAGCTCTCCATCAGATTCTGAAGAACGACAATCACATTATTTAAAAGTAATATTTATAATTATTTGAAATGTTTATTACAAAAAAAGCTTTTGGGGAGATTCAGATACAAGAGCACCAACATAAAGCCATGTTATTCCAGAATTAATAATTGAGCCATTACTCCCGTTACACAGGCCATATTCACACTCTCGGTTCTCAACATTGTTTTAACTACATTTTAATGACCACAGCCATAACACCATGATCGTTCGCCAAGAGTTTTCTCTAGATGCAGGAGAGATTTTTGTATAACAATAGATTTTACTCACAGAGTAATTCTGAGCTTTACAAATACAACCTTCCTTTTTGTTTGCAGACAGGAATATTCCGTTTTACTTATGGACACCGTGAGTTGTACACAGCACAACTCCAATTTAACAGTACATCTATTACTTGTGATTAAAATTAGAGAGTATAAAGCTGTTTGACAGATATTCACAAATAATTGTTTTCTAAATACTAAGTTACAGATAATATAGTTATTCTTACAGGAAAAATGTAGCTCTGATAGGCAAGTTACTACCAAATATTTTCCCCAAATGTCCTACTATTTGTAGAGAGATGAATAATTGCTACTTTTTGTAGAGAGATAAAAGATAGAACAGGAATTCAGCTTTATCACTGATTACTTCATCATTTCTCAAGTCAACATCTTCACAGTGAAGAGCATCAAGTAAGTTTAAAACGGTACATGTGCTGATGGAAATGCAAGAACACAGGGTATGACTATCAGCTAAAAATTAAGCACAAGGTATGAGAATCAATACTAGATACTAATGGCCAATGACAGCCATTTATGGCCTTAAGATTTCTTAACCATAGTGACTGCACAGCATGGAATTAAAGGAAAAGGAAGAAAAATGCTCTGTTATTACTAACAAAGAGAGGGAGCCCAAGTGACTTTGTGCCACTAGCAGGTAAAGAACTTCAGGACAGCTGTTTTTAATAGGTGGCTGGAATATTTCACCAAAAAGCTGCACCCTGGTAGACACATCTGTCTACAAATCACTGCCCCTGCAACCTGGCTGCTGGGCAAACAGTTTCTCTACGTTGCCAGGGCCTCACCTTCATACATAGCTCTGCCTTATCAAAACCCACAAGCATGTTGATGATGTCAAACCCAGAAGTGGATTTGTTCTTCTGATGGACACCCCGAATCAACGCACACAAAGTCTGCAGAGAGACAAATCAGAGAGTAACGTGTAAGACAACACTTCCAACTCTATAGCAAAACCCACCCTAAAACCTTCCCCCAGCACTGGCAAAGCACAGACATTTAAATTCATCCCACCAGCCTGGAAGCCATATGTTTTGTCTCATCTCTCCTGCACCTCTGCTGTTTCTGAGGAGGACCTTGGATGCTAAGAACTCAAAAAAAAATAGAGAATACATTTGTACATATTTTTCCTGGTTTTTCTTGATTTCATTGCACTCTGAAGAAAGACAATCTTGCTGCTTCTTCTGTACACACACAGTTTGCACCAGACAGGACCACAACCTTTGGAAAACAGCTAAGTGTGGCTTTAAGGCCAAAAATATTGACCAGGAAACTGTAAGGCAGAAGCAGTGTCCAATACATGGACAGACACACCTTGGAGCTTTCCAGATTAACGTCTCATTTCAAGCATGCCAAATACACATGCATACAGCGCAGCTCTTCACATGATGCCTGTCCATAAAGCACATGCTTTTGCTATAGAAAGCACAAATGCCCGTTTGGTTACCACACTGCTATACTGAGTCTGAGCAGCAAACTGTTTCTTTGTCAAAAAAAAAAAGAAAAGAGGAAATATGTCTCCTTAGGAGCTCTAAGAGCCTTCCCACTAAACACAAGCTTCTTCACATTTCTTGTTGCAGGCACTGGATTACTGCTTTCAGACACTGGAGTACTGTGTCCAGCTTTGGAGTCCTCAGCACAGGAAGGACACAGACCTCTTGGAACGGGGCCACGAAAATGATCAAAAGGCTGGAGCACCTCTCCTATGAAGACAGGCTGAGAGAGCTGGGGGGGTTCAGCCTGGAGAAGAAAAGGCTCCGGGGAGACCTTATGACGGCCTTCCAGTACCTGAAGGGGCTACAGGAGAGATGGGGAGGGACTCTTGATCAGGGAGTGGAGCCATAGGACAAGGGGTAATGGTTTTAAATTGAAAGAGGGAAGATTTAGATTAGATATTAGGAAGAAATTCTGTGCTGTGAGGGTGGTGAGAGCCTGGCCCAGGTTGCCCAGAGAAGCTGTGGCTGCCCCATCCCTGGAGGGGTTCAAGGCCAGGCTGGATGGGGCTTGGAGCAACCTGGTCTGGTGGGAGGTGTCCCTGCCCAGGGCAGGGGGGTTGGAACTGGATGGTCTTTAGGGTGCCTTCCAACTCTAACCATTCTGTGATTCTATGATTCATACCAAGTTCTTGGAGTTCACTGGCCACATATAGGTATCAGCACACTACACTTCAAGCAAATGGTCTGTGAAATTCATGGACAGCAAATGTCTTGTTTGCCCCAACAGAGGGAAATGTCTGCAGTGACTGTGATCATCAGGCACCTTTCACGTTTGTGAAGGGAATGAGCAGGAATATAACCACTGAGATTTTAGACTCCAGCTTAAATTCACCCATGAGAAGTAATTAGTTTCAGAAGATGTAAAGGCAGAGGGAAGCAGACCTCAATGAATGAGCAGACCTCTAGAACCATACAGAAGCAAAAGGGTAAGGCAGACATCCTTTTTTTCCATTATTGTCAGAGACAAAATATTGGACTAAACAAACCTTGGGTCACCATGGCCATTCTCAAGAAAAGATTGCTTAAGTAAGATTTGGCTTCAGGATCACTTTCCACGTGAACACAGTCTGATTAAGGGAATGCTCTCTCAACGCAAGCTCCGGATGTGTCACCTGATTTCTATTTACATTCACACAGCAGGATTCTAGATTTGAGCTTTGGCCTAACTTTTGCTACGAGCCTGAATACAAATTAGTAAATTCAGGGCTGGGCTAGACTGTCTATAGTGCTATAACTACACTATTTAATAGCACTCATTCAAATTAATAAAAAAAAAAAACCAAAACAAAACAATGCAAGATTATGTGTCATCAGAGGGGTAAATCTTCTCAGTTTTACATCAACTTTTCCCAGCTTCCTGCCTGCCCAGTGTCTTATAGGTTGACTTCTCCAAACATTATATTCATATACTGTATTCCTACAGTTGAGAAGCTGGGACAAATGCATTCACCAAACTGTTAAGAATCAGACTGTGAACTAATAACATCAAATATCAAGACTGAGAGGGGCAGTCTCCTGCACAAGACACAGGATAGCACAGCTTTGGTGAGGAACAACCTGCAGGAAAGCCTTTATTAACTCGGGGTGACAATTCTTCACAGCTTCCAATTAGAAAGTGTCCAGCAGGGACAATCTCCTGTATAAATACCACACTAACTTCTCCAGAGCTTGCTTTCATTTTTGAGCCATAAGGAAATTCATAAAGGGGCTGAAATGGGGGAGAACAGAAGAAAGCAGAAGACAAAGCAGACAGCCTGCAGTGTGAACAAGCCCCTCTTGTCCCTCCATTGGCACCCGCTTCACCCTGCATCACCAGATCCTCTTGAATTCTGAAACAAGCTAGTGTTCTTCAAAGACTAAAGAGACTATAAATGTTTGTAACCTCCACAGACAATAAGCAGCAACTGCTCTGCAGACACCACTTCTCAGAATGAAAGAAAGGAGCACAAGATGTTTGATAGCAGCAGCAAACATATTGCCTTAACACAAGCAAAAGAGAGAGTTCTCTGTCTCTTGATGTGGTACCTGTAGTGCATTGACCACTCTGATCGGGTGCTCCTCACCCAGTGCCTGGATGCAGTGCTGAAACAAGCAGTTGATGTTATCTTTTATCTTCATTAACTCTTCCCCATCCAGCGCCTCCAGCTTGCCTTCTAGGTATTCCAAGTTGACCTGTTAGGTTAAGAAGCAGTTTATGCATGTTATACACCCACTGACACCTTAGAAAAACAAGCCCTTTCACCGACACTCTGCCACTTCATAGGCAGAACAGTAAATTCCCCTTACCTTCATGAGAAACAGCTCCTCCCAAAACCTAGGGTTGCATTTACTGGGGTCCTCTGTCTGAAAGGAAAAGGAAGAGCCATGAGAGCAAACAGGAAGGAATCAATCAGGCAGAACTTAAACAAAATAATCACTCAAGAGTCAGCATCATCCCACTGGATGGCCAAGTGGTCTCACAGTATAGAATTCTGTCTACACAGATTCCCAGAAACAGGACAAACAGAAGCAGCTCAATATTTTCTAGATTATTTTTGATAAATACTTGAAAAGCTGTGACTTCCCCTAGATCACAAATCTTTGTGGGAGACAACAGGACAAGGTGACATTAAGGAAGAGAGCAGAGTACAGCGCTCTGCGTGACAGCACGGGAGCCTAAAGCGTATGCCTACGCTGTACAGTCCTTACCTTGGGAAAAGAATCCACCGTGCAGAGCCCTCAGCACAAACTAAACCAAGAAAATTTAACACAACACTTTAGAAAGAAGAGACGTTCAAGTCCTTACCGTGAAAATCTCATCGTACATCAACACAACTTTCTCCTTCAACGGCTTCTTGGAGGCTGAAGATTTCCGGAGCAGCCCACCTTTCTTCTCTGTTTGGGCCATGCTGTACACCCTGAAGGTAAGAAGAGGCAAAAAAGGCTAAGGAAACTTGGAACTTTTCTTCAAGGCATATCTGCCCTGCCTCAACCATGAAAGACGTTTTCATGCACTGAAATAATAATAGTTTCTCACAAGCTGAAAGTAGAGGTTTTAATAACTATGGCAGATAAGAAATCAGATCAAAGGTCCCTTCTAGTCTTATAGCCCATTTCAAGCCCATTTCAAAGAAAGATGCAAAAGTTCAGGCACAAGCACATACAGAATAAGCTCCTTATGAATAAATTTTCTTAATTCTTCCCTGCTAGAAACTGACTCATGATCCAGACCAATGCAATTTACATCTAGAAAAGTATGTATTTTTTAATCTTGTTGGATGAATTGTGATACTTGTTACCAAATGGATACTCCATCCTTTTTGGGGCGGGTTAAACCTCAAAGACATCTTGTGACAAAAAGCTCCTGGAAATGTTTGAAAAAGTCTTCTCTTATCTGTTTAATTAGCTGCCTTCCAAAGGCACTTCAAATTCTGCTTTTGCACTCTGAGGCGACGTCCAACACTAAGAAACATTTGGCTGCAAAGCCTCCCTGAAGCACTCCTGCCACCCTTGCTCATCCCTACCTTTGCACCTTGGCATCCCTCCACCCTGCCAGCTGCTCCACACATCAAGCCAGAAAAGAACCCCAGCCCTAAAAGCATCACACGTGGTTCAGTTTTGGGAGGAGGATGGAGAAACACAGGGGAGAAGCTTTGCAGGGATTTTTTTTATTTTTTTTTTTTTAAACCGAATTTATTTTCTGACCTATTTGACAGCAAAGGGTTTTCTAGAAACACAAACAGTTTTTACTATAATTAATTGGTATCTCATGCTTACTGGTTATCCTATTAAGAAAAAAAGGAAGTATCATTATTACAAAATGAGCTGTTACAAAAAGTAACAGCCATAGCTGCAGTCCTGAACCTTCTGTGACCGTCAACCCATTCCAGGGGCTGAGAGCCTGAACGCATGACTTGCCACGTACCCTTAACCTCATGTCTGATGCTACAAAGCTCATCGCCACTCTGACCTTGCAGACATGCATTTATCTGCAATCACAGATTTTTCTGGCGAGCATCACAGCTTTAGTACTCTTCTAACCTCCTCTATCACGGCAGCACTGTCAGAGGCCCTTTGCAGAAAGGGAATGCCATCCCTCCTCTCATATCCCTAAGCTCCCCACTTTTCTCCCATACCTCCAAAGGTAATTACACACGCGGCAGCAGCATAGCTCAGGCAGAGGCTTGACTTAAGTCACGCTCCAGAAAAAGACAGGCTCTTGTGGCAGCTGCACTCAGCCGTGCTAAATTATGCATCGAGAGGTAAGTTCATTGCAGTCAGCATCTAAGACCCCAGAGCTTTCTGAGCTGGCAGACACAGCTTTGGATTCAGCCTCCACCCCAGGCTGCCTGAACCCCTTCCACAACCACAGCACGTTTAGATCTGCCTTCCCCTCAAAGAACAGGTTCCAGCAACTACTGAATGCCAGTTCCAGATCTCCTCTACATTCTTTCCGCTGCAGACAGCTCTTGATTGCCTTAGACTACACAACTATGTTCTCAACCTGGACTCCCAGTCTCGCAGAGGTTATTCAGATATCCATCCCTTGGGCCATAAATCTCAGTTCCGAAACAGCAGGAAAACATCTTTGAGGCTGGAGAAACACTGCTGCTGCAGAAGGCTCTACCCGGGGTGTGAAAGGCAGATTTGCCTGGGTGGGGAAGCAGAGGGTTGGGCAGAGAGCAGCACATCTCACACCTGAAGAGCTGAGATTTATACAGAAAGGGGGTGCAGGTGTTCTCTCTTCCCTCTAGGAAGGGAACATGCACAGCTTGATGGTTAAGGGCTGATGTGTGTGTTGGGGTGACAAAAGAAACAGGCCCAAACGTAGCAACTGCTGCATCTTAACCTGCTGTAAATACAGAAGTTATTCCTGTAGCCTAGTAGGGCTACATATCCAATTAAGATGGAAAAAAGGTTTCAGTCTAACAAACGAAAACATTATTCAACCATCTTGATAGCTTCTCTTTTACAGACTTTGCATTATTTTTAAACTGTCATGGGAAATAAGACATTATTCTAATTAGAAACATAATTGGAAACAGAGAGAAATCTATTAAATACCAAATCAAGAACGATGTCACTTTCAGCCCAGCAATACAAATCTTACCCAAGATTGCACAAAACCATTTCCCAACTAGATTTGTACATTTCTGAACCTAAAGCAGCCGCCAGCCCCAACATCCAAACACATCCATCAGCATGCTTCTAATTGAATTACAGCTAATGAATCCCAATGTCAAAACTAATAAAGTAGCTCTCAGTGCTTCTAGGTCAGCATTCTCCCATCAAACGTGGACGTGAATGGGAGGGGATCAATATGCTCTGCTTAGTCCCTCAACTTTGAGAGCTGCATTTTAGCATTTTTCCTACATTTCCAGAAAGATAGAAAAAAAATCTAAATCCCACAAGACACAAAGGCTCAACGTGGGGCGAGCATCAGAGAGATCGCATGATCATGTGAAAATTCTGCTCTCTTTCAAAATGGGACCTGGGATTCATATTCTCTCAACCAAAGCTGCACAGAGCACATCCAGAGAAGACTGCTAGAGGCAAGGATTAAATAATACTCTTGTTTATAATTTGTTATTCTACAAATGAGCATATGGAGGAGCAAGGGGAGAAAAGTAAAAGTCGCCTTTTATGCCAACGCTTCATTAGGCTGTGCTTGTTTCATGACCTATGATGATCAGGCTGTACAAATGGCTTTTTCTTTTCACTTTATGCAATTACATTTTCTAGATGTCATAAAAACAGAAACGGGAAACTGCATTTTGCTAATGGGGACCTTCCAGGCAGCTACAGAAAACAGCAGTTAAAAGGCACAAAACATTTATAAATAAGTTGTAGAAGTGTCAAATTATCAGGACGTCACGACAGCTTCTGAAAACGACGCTGAATATAGTTAACAATTATCCTTCAAAAGCATCACGTTTTAAAAGCATCAGTGCATCTTCCACATTTTAGGTTCAAATGGATAATTTATTCTGTCAATAGGTCAGTCCCATTAACACATGCTGCTAAGTGAATCCTGCTGTAGCCGCTGACTGCACAGGAGAATCACCCCTCAGGGCCAAGAGAGGCACACGCATGTGGATTTTTAGAACAGCAAGTACTTTGCTGTGCAGCAGAAGATCCAAGATGCTTCATCTGGAACTAAGAGAAACCTCGACAGAGCACGAGTCTTGGCAGCTCAAAGGCAGGAAGATAAAAGCCACGGCAGACAGAAGTTCAGGCAGACTCTTGCTTTATCTACCATCAACCCCGGGGTCAGCTGATCCAGTCGAGAAGAAAGGGATGAGCACATCCAACCATCCGCCTCCTTTCCACTTCATTCCAGAACTCATAGCCGAGATTCCAACCAAACATGTGACATTCAGATGAACACATCTCTGTTAGCTTTTCATAAGGGGAGGGAACCTGACGGGGAAAACGAACCTGACATTTTGAGTCTGAGGTTAACTCAGACTTGCGCACATGGAAGACTCTGGCTGCTCCACACTGCCGCTCAGCTCCTGTACAGACTGATTATTATTCCATAGATCGGCTTATAAAAGCAAAAATACCACTGTAGAGAACATAACACTAATCCACATCTACACTATAATGACATCAGAATCCAAAACTTGTAACTTCTGTAATCTTGCATGCAGCCCATCAAGCACCATATTTTGCATGTAATTGCCTCGGCTAACGAACCTGAAAGCTTTCAGGATTACAGCTGCATACACACAACCCCCACACACAACCAAACAGGAATAAGTGTGGGGGGTTTTTTCAGTGCAGACCCCTCAAAAAATACACTGTAGCACTTCTTGGCTAAATAAAAACAAAACAAACAGATGATGTAATATATTAAAATACCATTTTGACTTACTTGGCAGAGCATCTATTCCTGTCTGAATAAAGTAGTGCAAATTATGTGATCTATATTAATTTGTTAATGTCAAAGCTCTGAGCCAAAGTTCAATCAATATTTATAAAAATTGACTAAGAGCTGAGATACTTTTCCTTTTAGAATCCAATATCCCTTGGCTTGCCACTGCTACTAAGATTGGACTCTCTTGTTTAAACATTGCAAGGCCAGTAATTGCCCCCGCCACCAATTGCACGGCCTTGGGACACGCTGTGATCACACTTTGCCTTTCTAGGTATTTTGCAGGTCTACCACTCCAGTCTACAGGAAAGCTGTTCAAAAATTAACCCAATCATGCAAGAGAGGGGGATAAACCCTCACCTAAAAGTTAACCTAAAGCTTCTAAAGCAACGGGCTATAAACCAAGTAATCATTAAACTCTTTGGGGAAGTTCTAGGAAAAGCTTGAACTTGATACACGAGGCGGATCCGCAGAGTCAGAATGGGACCTGAGCAACAAGCAGTTAGAACACAGGTTCCAGCCCTTCATCATGGGAAGCAACAGACCATCTGCCCCCAGCACAGCAGTCGATGAATCCCGATGCACAAAGAGGGCCTTGACCCAGTTCAAGCGCCGGTATTAAACCCCCCCGCCAGGACCACCCGACAGCAGCCTGGAGGACCACTACTGAAAACAGAGAGAGGAGGAACAGGTTGGGCCAGATTTTGTCAAGGCTTTAGCAATCATCATGACCAAATTCCTGCTAGAAGCCTTTCTGCAGCTTCTGTTCTGCCAACTTTTGCATCGGTGCTTGCGGTTCAAGTTGGCGGGTCCATGCTGCTTTTATATTTCATTCGTTCTTTACAAACTTATTTGTATATTGTCCATTGGAACGAAAACTGCCCAGACTGCGCCTTGCTTTACAACCATAAGGCGCTCAACCCCCTACTAAAGGAAACAGGAGCGCTCTGTGAACAGTAACACACAGCACACAAGCCTTGGATCCATCTGGCAGAACTTGCAGGTGCCTTCACGCAGGACATAATGAGAAACACACTCTGAGGGTGTGCTGATGACAAAACCCCACATAGATCCTACTCCTTTCTTCCGCAGTCCCAAGCAATATAATCTCCAGCACGCTCCCACTATATGCAAGTCCTTCCACCCCGCTCAGAGCAGTAGTGGTGTATGTGCTTCTCCACAGTAAAAGCTACACCACCACTGACCTATCTTTCCCCCCTTGAAAAACAGGAGAAACAGCTTCCTAGTGCAGATACAGTCACAGAATTTCCCCCCAGTACACCTGCTTTAGCAATGACATAAAAGAATAACATCCAAGCTACATTTTTAACACTTCATCCGTAGTTGTCTTTCATTTCTATCCATCCAGTTAAAATAACACCCAGTCCAACTTCACACCATCAACTAGTTATGCTTCTTCCTGTCAAGCCCATCTAGACGAGTGTCACATGCTTCTACCTCCATCTGTTCACACCTTTTTCCCAAATTAATTCTTTCATTTCATCACGCTTCCTTGCTGTACTCCTGGCTACAACGCCCAGCTCTCTCCTGTCCTGTCGACACTCTCTTTGAGTTTTCACTTTTCAAGCCCTCCAGAACCCATCCCACCTAGTTTACCGCGAAATATTGCGTGCTGTCTCTACACGCCCACCTAAAAGCTGATGCCACTCGAGAGACCTTTTCAGATGTCTTCCTTCTGAAGAAAAACCACTCTCCCCGTAACCTTCCCCTGCCCTTTTCCCAGGGCTTCAGCTGTCAGTGTGGATCCAAGGTCTGTGCTGAATACAGCTGCGTGACCTTGGCCCTGACTTCTGAGGAAGCTGCTGTGTTCTAAGCAGCTGCAGAGCAGAGCCAGGCCAAGATAAGAAAAGTAGAGCTGCGGAGACGTAACATTTTTGACATACGGACTATTAGTAGCACAATCACTCAGGAGGAAAAACACAAACGTTAAAGGGTATAAGATCCTAACACAAAAAAAAAAATCAAACAAGGAAAAAAATAAATACAAACAACAATCCGGGAGCCAGAAAATAGCAACTCGGCAAGTTTAAGCAGCAGAGGTTGGCCCTTCCCCTTCTGAGGGCTGTCTGGGTGGCTGCCTACTGTGTTCCCAGGGGTGGTGAGCAGATGAACGCCCAGCAGGTCATTAAACCCTCACTGTTTCTTTTGTGCATGCTAGCCAATAACTGTTTAACATTTTTACATATTTATACAACACACATACCCCACCTGCAGAGTCTCTTTGAAACATCAAAAAGTGCCCTCAGCGACACAGACAGAGGATTACACTATTATTATTGGAAAAACCAAAGTGATGTCCTTTTTACCCCCCCAAAATTACTCTTAAATTTTCTTGTCACACTTCTTTGTCACTGCAACCACCACACATCGCCCTGATCCAAATTATCTTATTGCTTTGCACATTTCACCCACCCACTCAGCCCAAATTGGCTCTCATTGTGTATTTAGATTACAGTCTCTGCTTACGAGCAAACTTTCTTACAGCTACACACGGGCAGCAGGGCTCTGACTGAGGCTGCGAGCATGCTTACGTAGCAACCTGCCCCTGCCTTCAGTGGGAATCATAGAATCATCTAGGTTGGAAAAGACCCTTGGGATCATCCAGTCCAACCATCAACCCTACTCTACAAAGTTCTCCCCTACACCATACCCCCCAGCACCACATCTAAACAACTCTTAAACTCATCCAAGAATGGTGACTCAACCACCTCCCCGGGCAGCCTGTTCCAGTGTCTGACCACTCTTGTTGTGAAGAACTTCTTCCTAATGTCCAGCGTAAACCTACTCTCTTGCAGCTTGAAGCCATTTCCTCTTGTTCTATCGCTAATTACCTGTGAGAAGAGACCAGCACCAACCTCTCTACGGTGTCCTTTCAAGTATCTGTAGAGAGTGATGAGGTCTCCCCTCAGCCTCCTCTTCCTCAAACTAACCAGTCCCAGCTCCTTCAATCTCTCTTCATAAGATTTATTCTCCAGGCCCTTCACCAGCTCCGTTGCCCTCCTCTGCACCCGCTCCAGCACCTCCAGATCTCTCTTGTATTGAGGTGCCCAAAACTGGACACAATACTCCAGGTGTGGCCTCACCAGTGCTGAGTACAGGGGGACAGTCACCTCCCTACTTCTGCTGGTCACACTATTTCCAATACAAGCCAGGATGCCATTGGCTTTCTTGGCCACCTGGGCACACTGCTGGCTCATATTCAGCCGCTTGTCAATTAGAACCCCCAGGTCCTTTTCCGCCAGGCAGCTTTCCAACCACACTTTACCATTGTTTACTGCTCTCCTTTGCTTTTGATGATACAAGTGCTTGGAGGACTGCGAGGTAAAGCAGGTAACGATTAATGATAAAAGAACATGCCCTGCTCATTCTTCTCCTAGATGGGAGTTTTCTTGAAGCCAAACCCTCTCAAGCAGCCAGCGGACACTGTGGCCCAGGAGCAGCTGCACCAGCAGGGCCCAAAGGGTTGGGGCAACTCCAGGCCCCCTCAGGCGGGGCCGGCCCCACCGCCAGGCACCCGGGGCGGCGCCGAGGCCTTGTCACCGCCAACGCTGAGGCCTTGTCACCGCCACGGCCAGCGCCGCGGGGCGGCGGGGACGGACCCTTCCTCAACTTCTTCCACACAACCGCTCCCAGGCTCCAGGGGGCGGGCAGGCCGCGGGCAGGGCAGCGAGGGGCTTGGGACACACCGGGGCCACCGGAGGGGCTGCGGCAAAACCGGCCGAGCCCCCCATCCCCGGTAAGGTGTCCCCAGCAGCGGCTGCCCAAGGGAGGCTCTCCTGAGAGCCCCCCCCGCCGCCGGAAGAGGGTACCTCGGTGGCCTCTACCGGCGGACCCCCCCCCAATCCCGGTG
>VXAK01005922.1:99083-109463 GCA_013399435.1 Arenaria interpres
GGTGGGAGGGTCTGCAGAGACCCCCGGGGAGCGGGGTGGGGGGGATTGGTGTAGGGGGGGAACCCCATGGCAGCGGGAGCTCCGAGCCCCTGCTGGTGCTGGAGCCCGCTCTCGGTGAGCAGGGCGGGCGCTCCGGGATGAAGCCAGCCGGGGTGCTGCGGCGGGGCTCCNCTGCGGGAGCTGCTGCGCCAGGGAGAAGGGCCCAGCCACGTCCAGGCCAGCCCCGACGGACAGCACCTTTTGGTCCTGCAGAAGAACCGGCCCCCACCCCTGCCCCAGGTGGTGGCCTTCCAGCTCCACGGCAGCGGTGGAGCCGAGCTGGAGAGGAACTGGCAGCATCCTCAGCCAGCCCTTGTAGGACTGCTCTTCCTCCAGAGCTCCGGCACGTTGGGCTCCTCGGCACTGGCCCTCGTGTGGGAACACGGCCGGACCGAGGTCTGGCGCTTCGTGGTGGCCGTGGGCTGGCAGCTGCTGCAGACGCTGGAGCTCTGCCAGGGTGCCCGGGCACGAATCGTCTCCGTATGCAGCCAGGGAGCCAACCTGGTGTGGTGTGAGGAGAGGCCTCCCCTGGATGCCCACTCGGACATGAGCAAGTGTGCCTTCAGGTTCTGTGTCTGCACCCGGGCTCTGGAGGTGGGGGAGCAAGGCGTGCGGCTGGGCACCCTGAGGATAGTCCTGCACAACAGCCCAGAGTACCAGGTCCTGGCCTCCCCCCAGCACGTCTTCCTGGTGCCTGCCACTGCCAGCTTTGCCACCACTTCCAAATTCCTCCTCATCTGGCATCCCGAGAAGGCAAAGCTCACCATCACAGCCCCCTCTGCAGGCTTCATCCGCAGCAAAGTGCTGCGCTCCAGCAGCGAGTCAGACTTCAGGAAGCTCCTGCTTGGTTCTGTGGGTCTGCTCTCAGGTTTGGCACCTCTGGACATTCACACCTCTGCTGTGTCGAACAGTGGGGGTCTGCTGCTGGTGAGCACGAAGGGTGCTGTGAACATGGTGGAGCCAGATGGGACACAGAGACATATCTTTGACCTGGAGGGGGGCCCCCTGGCCCAAGAAAGTCCTGTACAGCTGAAGACTTTTGGCAGCATCCTGGCCTGTGTGCTGGCTGGGGTGCTGTACCTTGTTGACCAGAACAGTGGAAGACTCATAGAAAAGAAAATCCTGAGCATGAAAGAGGTGCATTTCCTGGAGTCTCCGGGAGAGGAGGACAACATCCAGCTCCTCACTCAGACTGGCATCTACAGCTTTAGCTTCTCCAGACCTGAGGACAGCAGCAGACCTGAGCCATGCCTGGTGGAGATGGTGTTCGAGGAGGCCTGCAAGTACTACCAGAGGAGGAGCCTCAGCAGCTCCAAGCTGACGGTGGAGAAGTTGAAGAAAGGTGGTGTGTTCCAGGCTCCTGTGGCCCTCGCTGCCATACTACAGCACAGCCTCCACCAGAAGCAGAAGCCAGCCCGTGGCCTCCAAGACACTTATGCCAAGCTGCTGGGCACAATGAGCCTGGAGCTGCAGAGTTACATGAGCCTGGAGCTCCTCAAGACCTGTGTGGTGTGTGCCCCAGAGAGCGAAGTGGAAAGCTACTGCGAGGAGCTGGTAGAGCAGGAGGTCAGCCGCGTTCTGCAATCTGACATGGACAAGGACAACTTGGCCTACCTGAACTCTGTCTTTGCCTCCTTCCCCAAAGCTGCCTGGAAGGCTACGAGGAGCTGCCTGCAGCTGCAGCAGAATGGGGATGGCCTCTTGGTAGCCAGGGCCACCCCGGAGGTGTGGAAGAAGGTCTTGGGAGGGCCACAGCAGGAGGAGGTGGGTCAAAATGGAGTGGTCCCACTCTTTGAGCTCATCTGCACCTCCTTCCTGAGGTTCAAACCCAAATGGCTGCCCAGTTTCGTGGAGCTGACCCAGCAGTACGTTAGCATCTCTTGGGCGTACAGCAGCAAGGAGGGCCCGGAGGGCCGGGTGCCGCTGTACAAGAGAGCACTGGGAGTACTGGCCAGGAAGAACAAGCGCAGCGAGGCAGATGATGAGATGGAGCTCGAACTCCTGCTCTGCAGCAAGAGGCCTAAGGCCGTGCTGCAAGCTCTGCACCTCCTCATTCGCCTGAAGCGGTGGCAGCGGGTGGTGGAGGTGGCAGAGAAGTTCTCCAAGCTCAGCCCCTTGCTGAACAAGGAGATATTCACCACGCTGCTGGTGGAGTTTGCCCAGCACCGGGAGCTGGACCCTCATCTGGAGACGCTGTGGCCGCTGTGCCCTGCTGAGCTCACCGCCTCGGACATCCTCACCGTGGTCCTGCAGCACCTCCCTCGCTCCCAGGAGGACCCGGTGCCCTTCTCCAGCGAGGGGAACCAGCTGACTGTAGGCTTGCTGAAGCCACTGCTGCAAAGGGTTGTGCAGCGTCCCTGCGTCCAGGACGAGATATACTCCGATGCCTTGCAGAGCCCCACCTTCCCCCCTCCCACCCCTCCCCGAGAGCACAGGATCCCCTCCAAAACAGCAGCTGATGATGCTCCTCAGCCACCCATGGCAAGGACTTCCTGCCCCTCGGCGCTGGTACAGGGTGACGCAGTGTGAAGGGGGAGAGAAGCACAACGGGATCCCAAGCCTTGGGTGCACGAGGAAGGGAAAGCCGCATCCACCCTGGGAAATCCTGCCCTGCCTGGCAGTATGGAAGCCTGCTCCTTTCTGAAGCCTCCCCACGGCAGCACCTCCAAGAGCTGGGGGGCTGGGGGAGCTCATCTGAAGCCAGGGCGACCTTTTCTGGCTGTTTCTAACAAGTGCAATCGCGTGTGCCTGCCCCGGCGGAGGAGCAAATGCCGGGTGCGTTTGCAGATGAAAGTGCTGGCTGCACTACAGGACTGCAGAACTGCTCCCTTGCTCAAAGCACTTTGGCTTTTGGTTTGCTTGGCTCCTTTATAACTTCCCTGATCCTCTCAGAGCGGTGGTGGGCTGGTGGGTGAGGGGGGACACAAACTTTTCCCCCCCCGCCGTGGGAGGGCATTCTCTGTCCCATGGGTTGGGTAGTGCCTCCAACACAGTGCCTCTGTGAGAAACGGCACGTTCCTTGCAGTGGGGTCTCTGAGTCCTGCTGCTTTGGGTTCAGTCAGATGCTAAATGCAGAGCTCCGTGGCACTGGGGGTCCCAGCAGACGCACTGGCAGCTGCAGCACTCCTCACGCTGTCTCCCTGCAATTCCTCTGGGATCAGTCCTGAAGCTGTGACTGATTGCAGCTACTTAGCTGAAGAGAGCAGCCTAATTCCCTTATCTCTCTATCCCAGACGGCACCCGAACTC
Organism: Arenaria interpres; assembly: GCA_013399435.1. Taxonomy (NCBI): domain Eukaryota; kingdom Metazoa; phylum Chordata; class Aves; order Charadriiformes; family Scolopacidae; genus Arenaria; species Arenaria interpres. The sequence continues at coordinate 102,371 of VXAK01005922.1, forward strand.
TCTCCTGAGCTGAGAAGCTGGCAGCAGCCTGTGTGAGCTTGGGGCTGGCCCTGCCTCTCCCTTTCCTTTGTGGAAGCTTAGATTATGCTGCAGGACGCCCAGGCCCTCTGTTCCCATCTCCTCTACCTTTGCCCTTAACACACAAAGGGGCTTTGTCAGGGTTGTCTGGCTCATATTGTGCCTCTTGTTTGCAAAGTCGGTGTAACTCGAGAGCAGTCCTGCAGGAAGATCCAGGTTCTGGCCTCCCCGGTGCTCACTCCCTGGCCCCCTCCTCTGGGAGAGGGACCCTGGCTGTGGCTTTGCCCCTGCATTCGGGGCTGTGGTGTGAAGGAGCTGCTCTCTCTTACCTCACTGGGCTGGCAGAGCCTGGCTGGGATGGGATGGGGGGGAATTCACCTGCATTAGTCTTCTTCTGAGTGGGGTTAAGTGTGGAAGACAGACTCCTTTTAAAAATAAAGGTTCCAAAAGCAGTGCTGGGGTGGTGGTAGATGTTGTGAGGACGCACGCCCTCGGAAGGAGGAGAGTTTCGTTTTTGCTTCTGGTGAAGAGTGGCCGAGCGCAGCTCGCCGTGGTCCTGCCCAGCGTGGCTCATTGCTGGGATGAGCTGAGCTCAAAGATCCAGCTGGAAGCCATGGAGGCAGGACTCTGCACTGGCAGGGAGGTGACCATCCCAGAAGGGCCATCCCAGACAGTGCAAGGTTTGGCAAACGCAAGCCCACACGTTGCTGGGAGCAAGAAGACCTACCTGGGCTTTGCTCCCATCCTCTCTGCAGCTGCTTGGTGCCACCAGCAATCCCCAAAGGCCATTTGGGCTTCTTGGGGAAGTTGTGGCTGAGCCCAAGGTAAAGTTGAGGAAAGGAGAGGGTTTGGGTTTTTGTGTTGGTTTTTTTTCTCAAGAGCTGCAATTTGTCTTTTTGTTCCTGGCTGGAAGATTAGCAATAGGGAGCACCAAGGGAGCTCCCCGGTGGGAGCCCGCTGCCCTGGGCACACAGCGGCAGAGCTGCCGTTGGAGGGACTGTGGTTTGTCAAACGGCTCTGAAGATGCGGCGAGGCCTCCCCCAGACAAGGGCTCGGCTGCAAAAAGTCCCTGTGGTGGAAAAAAAAAAAAAAAAAAAGTCTGGCAAAGGGGAAGAGGAACTGCTGCAACGGTTCTGTAGAGGCTGGCTGGCTGGCGGTGAGGCTTCGTGCTGCGGCTGGGGGGTGCTGCGCGTTTCCCTCCCACGCAAGGGAAGTGGATTCTGGTGGCTGCCACTCCTGTGTGCGCAGGCAGCCTGGCCCGACAGGAGACCTGTGGGACCCAGCCACCGTGGGCATTTTGCAATGTCCTCACCCTCTCCCAGCAGCTCCTGGACCCGTCTGCCACCGCTCTCGCCCGCCTCCCAGGGCTGCTCAGGAGGAGGAGGATGGACCCAGGCCCCTCTCAGAGCCACGGCTCCGGGGACTGGGATGCTGCCCTGGGGCAGGGCTGAGTGGGGAGCTCCTGAGAGCAAGCCCCGAGGCTGTGCAGTAATTTGGGGGGAGGTTTTCATTGCCCGGGCTGGGTTTGGCTGGCCACAGCAAACAAGGAGAGTCAAGCTCCCTGTCACCCAGGGCTAGCTCTGCAGAGAGGAAAAGGCCGCAGCTGGAGGCTGAGCAGGGAAGGAAGGAGCAGTGCCTGCAGAGCCAGCCAGCAGAAGATGAAGCCAGCAGCAGCCCCGCGTGGGATGGTGTCCCCGAGGCACAGCAAGGGAAGAGGAAGCAGGAAAGGCTGTGCGCTGGGGACAGCCTGGGGCTCGGGGATGAAAACCTCCACGCACAGCCCCTAAAGAAGCACAAAACAATCACAGCTCGGGAGGTTGAGGGTTTCGGGTGAGGGGAGAGCAAAGACAGAGCGAGTGGAGACAAACCAGCTAAGTGCTCTCCCTGGGGGTGTCGGGAAATCCCGCCCTGAGGACCAGAAAGGGTGGGCATCCCCGGGGGGAGCAGGGGCTGAGCCACCGCGCAGGACAGATTCAGCTGAGCAATAGGCAAGCACGGGGCTCTCTCTGCGGTCAGGACGGGTGCTGGGGGGAGATAGCAGGAGGTAAGGCCGGTGCAGCTTCAGATAACGCCTTGAAGGAAAAAATAGCGATTAGAAGATCTGAAGGCAAATGGAAAAAGCGATAAAGCAGATGCACGTAGCGGAGGGCGAGCTGGCCAGCTCGGCCCCGGCGCTCGCTCCGGAGAGACTTGGAATTTGCGATGGAGGAAATGAGTCAAGCAGGTCACGTACGTCCCCTGCGCCTGACCCGTCTTTGGGCATGGTCCCTGTGCTCGCGCCAAGGAGCAGCACAAAGCAACACCACTTGCCTCCCCACCACGGCCACTGACCAGGTTGCCCTTGGCTTCTCTGTGCACGTGCCCATCCGTGCTAGGCAGCAGTGTGGGACATGCAGGAATGGACACTGGAAGACCCCGTGTCACCATCCCCAGCAGAGGGAGGGAGGTGTGGGCTGCAGGCACCCCATCAACTAACTGGAACCCACAGCAGGGTCGATGGAGGGCACAGGGAAGTGCCCATGTGCTGGGGGGGAAGAGGGAGGGGGGCATCTCATGGGCTTTGGGCATGGCTTTTCCCAGGGAAGGACCTGGAACTAGCCACGGGTGCAAAGGGCTGCCCGGTGAGTGGGACATCACCCAGCCCCAGAGATGCTGAGCAGTGGTCCTGCAGCGACCCACGGGCTGGGTCAGGACTCCGAGGTCAGGCTGTGGGCAGAGCACACCTGGGGACCCCCAGCAAGAGCCCTCTAGTCCCAGGCACAGCCCCATCTTATGCCAGCAGTGGGGAGGGCTCCCTGCCCCTACCCCTGCATCCTTCCATCACAGCCGGACGTGAAGAGCTCAGCCACGTGCCTGCAGTGCACACAAACACCCCATTTATTGTTTCACACCAAAAAAAAAAATCAAAAAAATCACAGCCTTGGAAAGAGCCAGGCTCCCTGCAAAAATAAATAGTCACATTTTTCGAGCGAGGGGCCTGGGTGAGCAAGTTCCTGCTGGCCTGCAGCACAGGCTGTGGTGGGATGGAGAGTACAAGCTGCCCTGAGCCCCCAGGGTCTGGGGAGGGTGAAGTCCCACCTGGGGCAGTGCAAGGGGCAGCCCCCCCACACGTGCACGGGGGCATCATTACAGAAGGGGAATCGGGGAGGGGGTTTCAGCCGAAGGGTCCCAACCTGCTCCCCAGCACCCAGGGAGAAGGTGCAGCAGACGGAGCAGCCGTGTCCATCTCCTCCGTGCCCGTGCTGTGGGCGACAGGGGCTAATGCCTGGTGGCCGGCCGAGGGATTTTGTACAAGTTGAACGCGGGTGGCCTGCAAAACCAAGGTCACCTATGTCACCCCCCCCAGACACAGAGGCGAGCAAAGAACAGCTCAGGATGCGCTGGAATGGACGAATGTCATCCCACCTCTGTCACCGAGCCCCACAGGAGAGAAGGTATGGAGACCCGACCCCAGCAGCTTGGGGGAGGCTGGAAGCAGCAGCCCCCCCCAAACTTAGGAGTGTGAGAAGATGATGGGGGGACCCCAGAACAATCTATGATGCACAGGTCCCACTTTTGCAGTCCTTCCCTGGTACCAGTACCCTCCTTGCCCTGCACTCACCCTGTTCCCCTCCTTGCCCCCCTCCCTCTGTGCCCTGTCCCCCCTCATGCCACAGGAGCTGCCCCCCACCCTACACAGGGTCTGGACGCTGCTACTTACATCTCCAAGACTTCATTCCTGGAGGAGAGAAAGAAGAGGGGACAGTGTCAGTGGGGTGTGAAGATGCCTCCTGAGAGAGCCTGGCACCTCCCCGTGGGACATGGTGTTCCCCAGGGCGTACAATGAGGACACGTGGGGCTGCAGGGTGCTGTGGTCCCCTCCATCCCGGCTGCCCCATCTGGACACAGAGCATGGGCTCCTACAGCCCCCCCGGAATGTTGCTGCCCCCCTGAGCATCACCACTCCTTCCCAAGGCAGGCAGAGCGGGGACCACGCTCCCTGGCTCAGTGACACACGGCTCCCTCGTGCCACCATTTCGGTTCCCCAAGTTTCCCTGGCAGCTGAGCCTGTGTCTCCAGCCAGCTCAGCCACCGGCTGCAGGGGGAACCGAAAGGCACCGGGGCCACCGGTGGGGACCCTGGGCACACTGCAGGCAGGGCACAGCGCCATGTCCCACACATGTGGCATGTTCCCATGCAACCCCGGTGTGGGTCCCATGAACACAGGGACAGGGGCCAGGAGGAGTGGGGCAGGCAGGGGGAGGAAGGCTGGCTGGGCGGTGATGGGGCACAGGGGGGGCTGCAAACCCCAGCTCCCCCAGGGAAACTGCAGCACTGGAGCAGGGGAACCCCCAGCAAACGGCACAGCAGGGCCAAGCTGCAGCCCTCAGCGGTTGGAAATCTGAACGGGAACCACTCGGTACCCTCAGGGGTCACGGCTGTGCTGGCGGTGGGGCTGCCACAGGTCCCCGGAGGGATGCGGAAAGCGCCCCCAAGGGCTGGGGTGCCGGCAGCCGTGGGTGTGCGGGTGAGCACTGCACCCTCGTGGCAACGCCGCCAGCCCTGCAGAGCATCATGTTCTGTGGCGTCCGGCTCTGCAGTGCACAAAAAATGGTGCAAAGTGGACCAGTTCTGGGCTCCCCAGTTCCAGAAGGACAGGGAACTGCTGGAGAGGGGACAGCAGAGGGCTACAGAGATGATGAGGGGCCCAGAGCATCTCTCTGATGAGGAAAGGCTGAGGGACTTGGGTCTTTTTAGTCTGGAGAAGAGAAGACTGAGGGGGGATGGGATCAATGCTTTTAAATACTTCAAGGGTGGGTGTCAGGAGGATGGGGCCAGTCTTTTTCCAGTGGTGCCCAGGGACAGGACAAGAGGGAATGGGCACAAACTTGAACGTAAGAAGTTCCACCTAAACATGAGGAGGAACTTCTTTGCTGTGAGGGTGGCAGAGCCCTGGAAGAGGCTGCCCAGAGAGGTGGTGGAGTCTCCTTCTCTGGAGACATTCAAACCCCACCTGGACACGTTCCTGTGGGACCTGCTCTGGGTGGACCTGCTCTGGCAGGGGGTTGGACTGGATGATCCCCAGAGGTCCCTTCCAACCCCATGTGATTCTGTGGGGCAAGTCGAGTGGTGGACCCCCCAAGCCAGGCTGGGGTCTACAGCCCTGCCAGGCAAGTGGGGCTCCTTCCTCTGGGGGGGGACACATGCCCTTTCAGCTGCCCAAAGGAGGGTTGCAGAGCAGGCAGAGCCAGGATCTCCTCCAAAACATTTCCATTCTCAGAGGCTGAAGGTCCCAAGCCACCTCCCTGCCTGACCCCCCCAGCCTGCATTACCATAGGGTCAGCCCCACAGGCTGCCGTGGGGCACATGAAGGGGTGGTTTGTAGTTGGGGGGGGATACCTCAGAGTATGGCTGCAGGGGGCACGCAGCTCCTCACCTGTAGACATCGGCAATGTCCATGCGCCGGTAAAACTTGGCAAGTCTGACGGCCAGGATGATGCTGGGCAGCAGGAAGAGGGTGCACCAGCCCAGGCTGAACCAGAAGGCGTTCTGGGTGTAGGGGGAGAGCCATCAGCGCCCAGACAGCGACTGGGAGAGCCTCTTCTGCTCTCAGGCCCCACCACAGACCACCCCACCCACCCCTTCTCCCAGTCTGGCCTCTGCCCTTAGCCACAGCAATCTGCCGGGGAGATGCCCAGCCCTGCTCGTTTGGGACAGAGATGGGTACCCCTCATCCTGTGCGTGAGGGGGAGAAGGGGACATCATTGCCACCCCACACACCACTGCCCCGCTCACCAGAGAGTCCAGGATGTAGTCGCAGGTGATGTCCTCCACGTTATCCAGGGTCTGAGCTATGGGCTTGCAACGTGCCACGTCTTCTGTCAGCTGGGGACACGGTGTGAATAGGACATGTCAGTGTCCTCAAACCCCTGCAGCCTGTCCCCCCCCTTTCCCTCCATCCCACTGAGGATGGGTCAACTCACACTGCTTTTGGCCCAGGACACATAGGTTTCAAAGAAGTCCAACAGCTCCTCCAGGAAGGCCCATGTCTCCTGAGGGTGAGCAAGCAGAGAGTGGAGATGCTGCGTCCCCAGCCCACCCCATGGACCATGTTTCCCCCAGTGTCAAGAACAAGGCTGTCAGACCACCTCAACCCAGCAGCAGTGAGGTTGCAAGCCCCAACCCCGTCCCTTCCCTAGGGTGCCATGAGGGAAGGGGGCACCCAGCGATGCGGGGGACCCCCAGGGAAGATGACAGGGCAGGACAAGCAGCCAGATGTTGCTTGGCATCCCTGCACAGAGGGAGACCTTGGTGTGGGGGGTCCAGTCACATCCCCACCGTGTGGCCCAGCAGCAGTGCAAGGCGAGCTCACGTTCTTGATGATGTTTGCCATCTCCCTGTCCAGGAACTCCTGGGATTCGCTGGCTTTGTCCAGTGCCGTTCTTGTCTGTTCCTGGGATGAAAGGTGCTCTCAGCAGCGTGACAGGGAAAGTGGAGTTTCCACATCTCCCCCACCTTGCCTGGCAGCAGTCCCCGAGGCACAGCTCCTCTGAGCTGTGGTGTCCCCAGCAGTCACGGGACGGAGCATGTGGGTGCACCCGCAGGTGGGGATGGTGCATGGCTTCCTGCGGCTGGTACAGCCCAACGCCCTGCCCACAGGTGGGTGCACGGCGGCGGGGGGCTGGCAATGGGGTGGGGGGGCCGCTCGGAGCTGCAGGCTCCCAGCCCAGGCTCATCCCTCCTGCACTGGTGACTGTCTATCCGGCATTTAAATGCGGGGGTGCTCGGTTAGGAGGGCCGCGGTGGGGGGAAACAGAGCGGGGTCCCCGAGCGCTGCCAGCTGTGTCCCATCACAGCTGCGTGGCAGTCTCAGGTGGGCCCTCGGACAGGCTCTGGTGGCAGTGCCACCTTCCAGAGTCCTGCCCCATCCTCCCTCCCGCTATCTTCAGCCCAGGCCCCTACACAAGGTGCGGATCAGACCCTGCCAGTTTGGGGGTCCCCGCCTGGCGTGCAGCCCTCTGTGCTGGCAGGGGACCAGCTGTGCTTAGGCAGGACCCAGCTTGGGGCCACCAAGAGCAGCGTCCCAGCGCCTGCA
>VXAK01005934.1:2102-35240 GCA_013399435.1 Arenaria interpres
TAATTAGAACATTTAAGTCATTTTATGGTTAATCTTCGTTTTGATTTAGAACACGCTAATCTCCCGAGGCCGGGGTTCAGGCAGGGGGCAGCTAAGCACATAAGGCTGCCGTAGGTGACTTCCTGGGTGGTGTCTTAACAAACCTTGACTAAAATAAAAGCTACTGAGCCCACGATTAGGGGGGGGCACGCTCGCGCCGAGCTGCGAGACAGCCGGACAGATTCCCAGAAACATTCAGTAATTAATTGGATTCTCTTGTCACTCACTGCTGCCTGGGAGTGTCCTTGAAGCAAAGGCAGCCTCATTCATGAGCACAGCATGGCAGACATCAGCTTAAGTCATTAGTGACGCAAGTACCAGAAACTAGAAGGAGAAACTAGAGGTTTTTTCTGACTTAAAAGTCCCCATAGAAGTCACTGAAAAATCAGGAAACCCACCCAAGCTCCAGCCCGGCTCCGTTCAAGAGGCTGCCAGGGAAAACAGGGAAAACTGCTCGTCTTCTACCCAGCCTCCGCCAACATCACCCTTCCAGCAGCCTTAACTTAGAGCGGGATTAACTTTTATAAAGTGCTGAAGATTAGCTTTAATTCTGCCCTTAAGTCAGGAGTGAAGCTCCCAGGGCATCAGAAGAAGAGGGGGCTCCCCGGCAGCGTCCTGCCCAGGCCTGTCCCACCTTCAGGGAGCTCACCTGGGCACAACTCCTCTCGGAGAAGCTGTTCTAAGTGTCTAAGCTGTGTATAAGTTTCTTATATGGAAAGACAGACCTGTTAAAAAAGGTTTTATTGGAAAAACTCATCCACTTGTTCCTTTCCTGTAAGTGGCTCGTTGGATGTGGCTTAAGGAGTTTGTGACCACTTAACCAAAGCTGAAGTTAAGCAGGAAAAAAAAAAATAGGACCTAAGTCTTTTACATGGGCTCTAGGTTGGCAGTGCTGTTACTGTAATTTGCACAATCTGATAAACTGGGCAAAAAATTGGTTTTCACATGGAAAGATGTGGTTCATCGTGTAGCAATAGGAAATTGCCTTAAGGGCCAGGCCTGGTAATGTCATTTAATAAATGTGAAGAGAGTGAAGATGACACTTGCTACGAAAATGCCATTCCTAAATCAGAGGTGTGGAGTGAGGCAGCCCAAACACCACGCCAACTGCAACAGAGGAGCCCCACGGGTGGGTATCCTGATTTCTCAGCTACACATTCTGCTCAGCGCTGACATTATTCACGTGCTCAGCTCCAGCCTGTCCCCACAATAGTACATTCTTTAACCTCATCTGGCCACCGACACGGCTCGGGTCACTACCAGCACAGCTCCAGCAATACAAATTATCCCCACGGTTCAGATACGGTTATTTAAGGAAATAAGGCCTGAGTCCTTCCCGCTGAACCCTGCCCACATCGAGGGATGTGGTGGTTCCTCTTGAGCGGGAGTGACATTCAGAAGCCCCAAGCTCCCACAAAGACGTGCTCACACAGAAAATGGCAGAAACGAGGAGTTTTTTCTACTCCAGATTCCACCAAGTCCTAGTTTGACAAGTCAGGGCACAGCACTTGAGCATGGAAAAAAAAATAAAAATAATCAAATTCACCACCTGCCACCTCTATTGGAAATATGTCATCAAGACTAAAAATTACAAATTAGATTAGGTAAAGTCATCAACTGTATCATCTCCTTTCTCACCTCCAGTTATGGCAAAGCATTTACCGTGATGTTGTGAGTCTGAAGTAGGTACCTCCTTTATAAAACTTGAGAGTCTGGGCAACTGTTCCTTAGGAACTGTAATATCTAATGGAAAAGCACCATTTGTTTTGCCACTATGAGGCTACTGATCAGAGAAAGTTTTTGCCGCAAAACCAGTTGGAGCTTCCTGCTGATGAGACTGCATTTGGATTTCGTTAATGGCTCTGCCTGCAAAACACACAATCCTCCAACACACGAGGTCCCCGTATCAGACGCTTCCTGTCTCTTCTAAACTTAGATCAGTGATTAGTGCAGTCGGCTTGGCTCTCTTTAGACTGGCCGTTTCATTCATCCCGACTCCCTCCCTACCCCCAGCTGGCACAAAATCAGTAGTTTGGCAGCTCAAAAGAACCCCGAGGTTACAGCTCTTCACTGCAACTGCAACGCATCCTGCATCGGGCCAAGCTTCAGAGCAAGAAACAGTTAACAGTGGTTAAAGTCAGCCTTGGGCCCACTGGGCTGGTCTTTTTTGTTTTTCTTTTTTTTCTTCCCCTCCCCCTTTTGGGAATGTACATAGCAAAGTCGTTTTTAAGACTTAAGAACTCTTTTTGAAAGTCTTTTGGCCCACCATCCTTTAAACAAGCAGAACCCATACACACACACACACTAAATAAAAATCAGTACAACAGGAGGAGCGGCCTAAAAGCACACCCCTAAAATCGACTCAGACAAATCATCACTAGCTGGTCCAGGTAACTAATGTATATAGCTTTTGATGATTTAAGCGTGGTTTTAGAAATTTAGAAGCTTGCTAGAGTGCTTCACATCCCCATCTGCAATATACAGGTAGCAATATTAATGTAATAGACACCAAAAAACCCCACTGAATTGAGGTTTTCTGTTCCCACAGGCAATAAATTCTCAACCCAAGTCCATCCGATCCGCTCTCAAAGCCACCGAAGGGATTAGACGCACACAAAAAGGCAGTGTTCAGAGCTGGTGCTGGGGTTTGACAATTTACTTTGAAGAAGGGACACTTGACCACCTTACACAACTGTATCAATTGCATATTAAACTCGTACAGGCATCACCACCGCGTGCTTTCCCTCCTGGGTGGAAGTATTTTCTAGGCTGCTAAGAGGAAACCTGCGCAAACACGGCCATGGCAATGGGAACTGTATTTTTTTCCTTTTCAAAACCAGCAATTATCATTAGGTTTGTAACAGAAGGTGCTTCCCAAAGCTACAGCTAGTCTAGCAAAAACCCCGCTGGAGATTTTAATCCTTGCTCTATGCGACGTGCTCTGACAGACGTCAACTTGCTGACCTGGGCTGGAAGGGCCTGGGATGACATGAGAAAATCTAAGAAGCCAAATCTAATCCGCCTTTGAACAAGCTGTTATTTGAATTATTACAAAAACAGAGATTTCAAACATATAACACTAAAATCCCAGCTTCTGAGCTTGCTGGTGAACTTCACTCACGTACAGATGTGAGATGTAAAGATGTCAGTGACACTGAGTACTTGTAAAACCACACAAATCCATCTGCTTCAACCAGGAGGGGGGGGACTCAGGACTTATTTCCCAATGTTTCTGTCCCATGCCAAATATTAGTGGGTACAAGGCACCAAATAAAATTAGTTTGCAAAACTGTATTGGCAGGTAAAAGCAACCTCCCTGTCTCTTGCTTACGTAGTTTTCATTGCACCGCATCGACTTCCACTGGAGCTCATCCCGGGCTGATCTGAACAGCCAGGAGTTCATTAGTCTGTCTCTCTGGGATGCAATTAAGCACTGGGGACATTACAATCAATAAAAGAGTTTCTAAATTACCACCAAGACAATACTTACGCTAAAAGCTTTGCCTTCTAAAAGCAAAAAAACCCTCCTGATAGCGAGTCCATAGGACACGCTGCTTTTACCGTTTCCAATTTGATTCTTACACTCAAATAAACGTCTGGAATTCCCTAAGTGGGGGTGGTGCTGCCACCCAGGCAAGTCTGACATCAGGCATTGAATATGCATTATTCCATTTGCTGCCTCACCATTAACAACTTCCAAGCCAGACCAGAGAATTGTTCTGGTCAGAACAAATGGGGAAAAAATCTGGTTTTTCAGTGCTTTGCAGAGAAACTGGTTTTGCATGATGCATAGTTCAACTCGGGAACACAGAGAGTAAAGGGATAACATAAAGGCAAATGTATGTAACTAACCTGCTAATGGAATAAAGTTACCTAAAATAAAGGGTTTGCCATCAACTGCAGCAGACACTGTATCATACCTGGCCATGAACATGTTAAGATTCTTCATTCATAAAAACATAAAATTATGGAATGCCAAGTTACTTACAAGCTGAATGGAATAAGGATACGCTGGGACCCTTCTGTCCCAGAGGCTGCTCCCTCCTGACGCTGACACTGCCAGCGCACAGCGGCTTCCTGCGCTTCAGTGACCTGCAAGGTGCCAGGAGCCTCACGCTTCCTCTGAGCATCTCTCAAGGCAACTCGCTCCTTGGTACACGACTGGAACCCCAGTACAGGCATCCCAGCCCACAGAGAAACCAATTCTGCCCCCAGTTTCACCAAAAATAAAGGGGTTTACGTTGCAGACACTTCGCTCGCAACACACAACTGGGGCCACCAAACTTCAGGTGTGAGTCAAGTCACATCATCTGCCCGTGTGTTTGCAGAAGCAGAGCCTTAAACCTGCGTTTAGTTTAAATATGTATCAGTGTATTTAGGATTTGAAACCGTCCCATTAAAGGAGGGACAAAGTTTGCTTTACAGGCTACCCTTTGTCAGGCTTAAGTGGGCTTCACTGTAACTGCAAGTGGTCATTTTCATCTTACTGATGGAGAGAGGTAACTTCCAATCAGAATTTCTGGCAAACAGGACACTATAAAACAGTGTCCACCATGGAGGAAGCATCGGGCTTTGCTTATATAAAGAAGCCTGCAGTAGACAAATATAAACCAAACAGCATAAAAAATGCTATACGCTATCGCTTCCAAATAAAAGCTAAATATTACAGAAACCTCACAGTGTTGGAAAAAGCAAGTTTATTTACTTCAAAGTATAATTCATTCCTTCCCTATCAGGGCAATCATTTTTCTTTGCCTGCAGTATCTCCACGTCTCAGCACAAACTGGGCTAACGTCACGTGGAGAGGCCACTCGTGTCAAAAGATGTCACCAGCAAATGCTACAGAATCTGCTCGGGGGGGATGAGATGCAGCAACGGCTACAGGTACAACCCCAGCTCCCCGCTCCCCTCCACAACCCACTCCGCTCACGTGACAAATGTGTTACTACCTGAATTCAAAAATATTAACCCAAAACACTCAGTCAAAAGATGAGTATTCGTAGCGAAGAGTCTGGGCTGGCTGCAGTAACAACTAATGCCGCGGTACGGCTTGCCTTGCTATCAAATTTGTAATATAAAGAGGGTCAGCATGGCTGAGGGATTCAGAGGGCGAACGCACCATTCCATAGTCACAGGAAACCATGACTGTTGTTTAGAGGAATATAATCCTCTTAAAGGGCGGATGGGACTGGGAGGACAGATGCACGGGGAAAATACCATTTTCCCTTCCACCTCTTTGATTAAAAAGCACTATTTTTCCCTTTTCTTTTCTCTTTGAGACACACACTCTTCACAGAGCGTCTGTTCTGCTCTAGAGAAGAATCCATCATGTATCTGATAATCCCAAGTATTAATTTTGATTCCTTCAGGAATGTCAGCTTCTACCTGGGCTGAACCCAACTCTGCTTCCCCTGCAACAGGTACAGTCACATTTATTTTTATTGGATCTCAGTTTGGCCTATTGCATTTTTATTAATGTTATGTAGTGGTAGCATAAAAAAAATCCCCTACCCAGTAAATACACAGATATTACAGACATTCGTAAGAAATGCTTCCAGACCCTGCTACATTTAGAGAACCAAAACTAAAACTTTTTAGTCACTTCCCATAGGACTCTTTCAAACTGTCTCATCTCCAAAAAGAACAAAGAGCACAGGATCTCAGAATTATACTGAATTGTCAAGAAGTCAGTTTTGTAAGTTCAAAAAGCAGCATGTTGCTCAGACACATGAGAAATGGGAAACTTTAAGGGCAGAGGAGACTCAGAGCGACACCGTGCTCTGAGAAAACAGAAGTTTCTCGTTTGCTGCGCTCGTCCCTGCACAGCTGCAGCCACCGACGGCGGCCAAAGGAAGAGAGACCAGTTTGCCCATAGGAAAGGAGATAAAAAGTCACAGTGGAAAGAGAGGAATGGGATTTGGCAAACTTACCTCTTCACCCCCTCCAACAACAACACAGGGCTGTCAGCGTGTGTCTGACAGGCAAATGCTGACAAGAATAAAAGGAGAAGAGGGAGGAAGCGAAACACACTTTCACAACTTCTCTGCCTGAAAATGGAACTGATTTTTTGGAAGAACCTCATATTTTAGGTACTTCACTTTTAACCGCTTTAAAAAAAAACAAATAACAAACCATCAAGACTGAAAGACATCATGTCTCTCTGCAGTTACATATTCAGATTTGATTAAAATATGAAATGTGAACATCCAAACCCTAAATTATAAAAACACCTGAGGTGCAACTGGAGGCTGAGAAGTGACTATAAATAGTCAACTAAGGCCCTCATGTTTCTCACAGGATTCTCGAAGCAAGATGATTAGATACAGACATTTTTGTAACCTTTCAAACTCAACATGGAATTTGAGATTTAACTACATTCCTTCCCTTTATGTCCCAACAGAAATAAAGACTTCAGAGGCTGAATTCTGCACACGGTGCCTGTGTGACCCCCACCGCCTTCGGTCTGCTGTGACAACCGCAATTAATGAAGACTTCCATTCCAGAAGCAGTGACAGAACCTCGCTGTGTCTCCCACCGTTGCGGTATTAACCACCACCCTGTTTCCCCTGGGGAAAACAAGCTACCCTTGTACAAAAGTGCTACTTTGCCAGTGTACGATGCCTCCACGTTCCCCGCTTCTGCTGCCACAGCTGTGCGAGCCAGGGCTCAGACCTCTCTATAATCCCGATGACGAAAGTTCTGCCAGCAGAAGCCCGTAGCACAGGCTTTGTTTTTGCTGCCACTGTAAACAGATACGACACACAGGTACATTCCTGTTGTACTACACCATTCTGTTTTTGTTTTTAAACACACTTTCTCCAGAGCTGAACTGTTTAAAAATCACATTGCTAGTGAATTTAGCTGCCAGTTCAGTTCAGCCCAGAGAATAAACCTTCAAGTGTGCACAGAACCTCAGTAACACTGAGAAAAAGCACTGCTGGCAAAGGTTGCCAGCCGTGGGTTTGCCCTTGACTGATGGCAAAGAAATCGGTATCGGAGATAGCTGAGGCCTGGGGGAACATTTTCTCTGGTAGAAGAACGTTAACCATTTCTCCAGCAAGAATGGCTCTCAGGGCAGTCAACTCCATCTATCCAACAACCGTTCAAATAAATACCTGGGTGACTGTGTGATTCAGATCCTGGAAATCTGAATGGCAATTAAAGGGGAGGGTACTGTACCTGTTCCTTCTGGAGTTTTATCAGCATTACTAGGGGCTGACGGTTTTTGAAGCCAGCTGAATGCTTCTAATTCCTGCTCGTGCTCATTTGTTACACGCCTCACGCAACTCCTTTTTGATACGAGATGAATGATATACAGCATCAAACTCCCTCATTTCGTTTTGTGAGCGTAACTTGACAACAAGATGCTTTAAAAACAAGATTGTGACTACAATCGTACATGTCAGAATCGCACACCTCGACACGCTTTTCCAGACCCCGGGCGACAAACATCGCGATGTGATCCCCTTCCTGCAGCGAGCCTTTTTGTTCCTACAAAGAGGAAAGATGTGAACGCCAATGGTTTTTTACAAAAAACTGAGACTGTTGACTGAGTTACAGAGCTCCCCATCACGGGAATGTCAGTCTTCTGTCCTTATCACTATTTTTGGAGGGCACCTGAGCTTGGAGTTGTTTTTCTGAGATTCTTGCTTTGTCCTGCACTGTTCTTTGAGTGTAAAAAAGAATGTAGGCCTGGGTTTTGCACACCTCCTCCACGCTACATACATTCAGTTTGGAGTCATTGCAGTGGACCCAAAAACCTAGGAATCAAAGCAAGAAAGAGGACATTAGTAAGGGAGGCATCATTCTATCTGAATGCATTTTGGAACTGTTCATAGGAAACATCCACAGAGAAAAAGAGCAATGTAGGAGAAAAGGCACCTCTATCTTTTCCCCTCCAGATGCTTTGGGAAGGAGTTTCTAATCTGGAAAACATTTGGATCGTTTCTGTGCTGTTAAGAGAGCTTAGAAATACCAAATCATAATTTAACCAATTGTATATTGTAGCCCAAAGACTCAATTAGGAAAACAAAAATTCCCTGGAGACAGCCAATTTGTACCTCTTTCTCCACAAGTCAGAAGGCAGAGTCAATACTAATTCAGCTGCAGAAAGAGACTGCTGGAAATTCACAAAAACCCTGCGGATGTTATTCATGAATAGTTCCTGTCCAGTTTCAAAACACTTTCTGTTTATCTCATCATCCCAAGGATACTGAGAAAAGACACCCAGCTGGAGCAGCTCCACAGAGTGACATTGCATGAGAAAATGAAGCATTCATGCTGTTAACAGCAAGCAATAAAAGGCATCCCAAAGGGCTGCAAAGCAAAGAGCAGCAATCTGTGGCTTTATGGAAACAAAAATAATAAAGAAAACATGCTACTAGCAATACATTCTGGGAAACAAGTACAAATTTCAGGAAACTTGATTCTCAACAACTTTGATCATAAAGCTCTACAACGCTCTATGTCTACGGAATAGAACATGAGTTTCTTGAATTTGTTTCCCCCGTAATAAGGCACACGCACCTCCCTCTGTGTTGTAGCAATATGCTGTGTAGTGTCCTGAGCCAAACCCTTTCCCGTGATGCATCACCACAGCGGAGAGGTCATAGACAAAGGTCTCTTTGTCAAGAGAGGAGAGAGAGTCCCTGCAGCAGTAAGGTTCCATGTTTAATACCTGGTCAAAGAGGACATGGACCCCAATCTTCTCACGGTGATTACGTTCAGACCACCTGCAAACACAAGGGCACGAATCAAAGACTCGGATCCTGCTCCGACATGGTACAGGGCTGCGGGGAGACGCACACAGAAGCAGCCACAGCTAAACAACTCTGAAGAGCTCTCCTTGCCAGGGTCAAGCAGGCATTATATGATTTTTTCCTTCTGTTTTCACTCCAACATCTTTTCAATGCAACTGGTCCTGTCATTGAAGCCCATTTGTTATTTGTGTCCCGGTTGAGGCTGGGCTGGCCACTAAAGGGACATCGAACCAGGATATTGTTGGGATTTGCAACACAAAGGAAGTCAAACACCTCCTGTGACAGTCAAACAGCATTTAAAATGCTCAGTTCTATAAACACCACACACCTCAATTGCCTGCACTAACCATTTTAGAAACTTTTCATAATATTTTGAGCTTTGTCTGCTATGTTTTGTTCAACAGGTGAATACATAACATTGGCATTTAACTATCACAGGCTTTCAATGAATCTGTCACTCAACCGGGCAGTTCATCCATCTCACAGCCACCGTTTCAAGTTTTCTGCAGACTCTGACAAACACTGTTGAATAACAATTCAAGGAAATCAGTATTAGTGTTTACAAAATATTACACTGTGTATATAGCAGAAAACACACTACAAACAAGCTACTGATTGGAATGTAAGTAGTACTTTGAGGGGGTATCACACACCTGGTTTGGGGATGTTTATACACATGCATTTGCCAGAAAACCAGAGAAATTAGAGGCCCACACTAATCCCTTCTTTCTAAAAAGACAGAGGCGAGTCAGTGCCTGACACCATGGAGTGTGTTCCCCACTCACCTGAATCGTTTAAGGTGCAACCGGAGGACCTGAGGTAGTCTGTAGATCATTAACTGCTTTTTAGCTTCACTCAGAACAAGAGGTTTAGGAGAAGACTTTCGCCGTTTACCTACAAAAAATAATTATATATATATATATATATATAAAATCAAGGCAAAGATTGTTAGGATGGAAATAATTTTCAGATGGGGAAGAGAGTACTTTCTGAACTCTTTTTGTCTCGGTAGCAGTAGCCCAGCTCACATGACTCAGGATGGACACGCAAGGAAACATTTCTTCACAGAGCAGCAACTTCTCTAAGATCAAAACTCTCACGTTTAAAAATACTTAAACTTTTTCAGTTTTGTGATGCTTATAATCACACCATCAGTTATCACCTTCAAGCTGCTCATGCTGACATTTTCCTCTGAGAAATACACCAGAAATACGCAGACAGAGCTAGCGCTGAATTCATCCAGGGCTGTAGCACTTTCAACAGGTGAACTACCAGCATACAAATAATGCTGCTATTTGACATATTGTATTCTGTTAAAATACTACTTTGATCTGCTTATTATACCACTGAAGCTTGTAGTAGGAAGCTTCACTAGTTCAAGAATATTAATACAGGTCAGAGAAAATGCTTCCAGAGCAAGGTCCCACCTCTCGCAGGGGTTCTGCCCGCCCAAGAACGTAAAACAACTGCTGAACCGAAAACGGAGAAGAAAAAAGGTTCCTCTTCCCAATGATTACTCTTTCCAGGACACTGAACATACGACTGCACCAGGAGGAAGACAGGTGGCTTCTGGAGCTTCCAATAAGAAATGTACCTGTTAATTAGATTTCTGCACCTCACTGCACCAGTTCAGAACAGATGGGTCGCTCCTCCTCCATCACGTCTGACAAGCAGTGCCCCCAATAGTTTTTGGCACCTAGATACAGGCTGGTTGCCTTTCCCTGATTTTTTTTTCAGCTGGCTAATGTTTCCTTAGCTATTTAACTCTGAAGTAACTGTTAAAATTTGGGCTTTCACAAAGAATAAAGAAAACAGAGTTAAGATGATGCTGTACTCATCCACATCGACGCTTTGTGAACATTATTTGTGAATCAGAATCTGTTCCAATTATATTTTGCTTTGTTTCAAGAACATCGAGTCAATGATTATGAAGATGTTTGGTAACAGACTTGCAAGTTGATACAGAACAGATCTCGACAATTATTTGCTCCTTCAGCTGCTTAGTTGCAATGCAAGTCAAATTATTGGCATTTTCCTCCCAAGGGGATGAACGTTTGCCATAAATACCTGCATGAAAAAAAATTTCAAATCCAGCTTATCAGAGTAGCTGAGCTGCATGATTATACACAAGGCTAAAATTATTTTTCAGGCATATAATGACCTTACACTCAGATCTACTACAGAAAAGAAGAAGTCTTATTTTAGCTGAGCACAGCAAAACGTGCATTCATATAACGGGTAACACATTAACCTGAGACTCCCAGGATAATGTCAGTTCCTTGCTCCTTGAGAAAATTCCTACAGAGAGATGGAAACTCTAACCTGGCAGCAGACTTTGAGAACTCCGCATTTGTGATTTCTGGTTAAAGGATTCCATCAAGAACAAGCAGCATATAGATGACTTGGTATAAAAGCTTTCCTGCCATGTGGAGATGAGCAAGGAATAGGGGATAAGGTGCCTTTTTTTGTCTCTAAAACCAACCTGTTTCTCCCCCAAAAATTCTTGACGTTCCCTTCTGCTCCAGCGCAAGCAGAGAGAGCAGCTCTGAACAGGGTTGTATTAAACTCTTAGCAAATTGTGCTGCTGAATGATGGAGATGAGAGAAAAACGACATTTCAGATCCAAACTGGTGCCCAAAGGAGCAGAAGCCACCAACAGGAGGAAACAAAGCACGAGCAGTGAGGAAGAACAGACTTTTCCGATACATAGAGGCCACGATACATGTTTTCAGACACACGAAATGCATCAGAAATCTCTCACTCAGAAAAACAGACGGTGCTTCTAATGGCAAAGACAGCAGCAGGATCCAACTTACTGTTGCATTGGTCACAGGCGTAAATCCTCCCTTCCAGAGCTTCCGTCTCGGTGAACTTGGCCAGCATTTCCGTCAGCATGCACTCCGTCTGGCTAACAGGGACGAGGCCCTTCTCCATAGAGTGATAGCGCTCAGGGAATTCCAGGGAAAGATCCCAAAAGGGCTCAACGGTGTTGGATTTGTAGTTGCACGTTATGCAGGTGACCTGGGAATGAAACGTGTACGCACAAACGAGGTTACGTACGCCTGCACATGCAGACTGGCATTTACATTCACATCTAAAGAGCAAGTTTATGCCCCAAAGGCAGCGCAATTTCACAGACGCAGAGATGATCTATGAATTAAGAGAAACACTGCTTATTTCCAATCTGAAAGCTAAGTCTATCTTGAGCAAATAATTTAAACTACTTTCTCAAGTCTCAAAAAAATGGAGACAATATTCACCTTTATGGGATTGACTTCCTCAGATAACCACCACTACGGGTATAATACCAATTCACTGCTGGGTAACAAGCACTTTGGATCTATTTTCTACTATAAAAAGTACATGTTTGCATTTATAACGCAATCTTCCTTCCATAGTTCCTCTACTTTCCTTGCACAGTTCAAAGTGTATAATTCCTTTAATGTTTCATCTGCTAACTACATAAAAATTCTTCATCAACAAAACATGAAAGGACAAATTTCAGATGCACCTGTTTTCTTATGACATCTCAGAGTATTATAAATAAGAACAGCAGAAAAGTTTTCAGTTAAACTCAAGAGGCAGAAAGTCAGACCACGAAGAGGTAACAAAACCAGAAAGCAGGTCTGGTCCAACTGTTACTGTGAAAACCACCCACCAAAAACCCACTCCCAACCATGCAGCTTCATCCACTAAAGGCACCAGTAACTTCCAGGTGGATTCGTAGCCAGCAGATAGGGAAGGAAAACTTGTGCATAGAGAGGTTTGAAATTAAATACAGTACATGTGCACAAGAATTCCATAAGTAGAATAAGTAGCTCAGCAAGTTATTTATAGTGTATCACGGTAGCAGATAAATTACACTGATGTGTGAACATCTTCAGGCTGTTAACAGAGACCTGCCACTGAATCTGGAACATGCACCATGACCAGAGTTGAGAGACAGACAAACAGAGCGCTTTTAGTTAAGAAATCCACAAGAAGTTCATGCACTGCAGTAATGATTCAAATGAACCATGACTTCAAGCAGCCTTCTCCTGAAAAGCCAAAAGCTTTAACTTGAAAAATATATCTTTTAATCTTTATCGTGCAGGTAAGTTCCTAGGAGTGGTAAGCTTAGCAGGACTGACACTGAGAAGGACGATATAAATAGCAATGAGAATGCACACACATAGTACCTCTGCCCTGGGGAGGTCCCATCTGGAGCACTGGGTCCAGTTCTGGGCTCCCCAGCCCCAGAAGGACAAGGAACTGCTGGAGAGGGTCCAGCAGAGGGCTACAAAGATGATGAGGGGCCTGGAGCATCTCCCTTACGAGGAGAGGCTGAGGGACTTGGGTCTTTTTAGTCTGGAGAAGAGAAGGCTGAGGGGGGATCTGATCAACACCTATAAATACTTAAAGGGAGGGTGTGAGGAGAAAGGGGCCAGTCTTTTTTCAGTGGTGCCCAGGGACAGGACAAGAGGAAATGGGCACAAACTTGAATATAAGAAGTTCCATCTCAACATGAGGAGGAACTTCTTTCCTGTGAGGGTGGCAGAGCCCTGGAAGAGGCTGCCCAGGGAGGTGGTGGAGTCTCCTTCTCTGGAGACATTCAAACCCCACCTGGACACGTTCCTGTGGGACCTGCTCTGGGTGGCCCTGCTCTGGCAGGGGGGTGGGGTGGGTGATCTCCAGAGGTCCCTTCCAACCCCATAGCATTCTGTGATTCTGTAATACACTTCGTGGTCCGATCTCGCAAACCCTTAAGTGTCAAATTATGCACAAGTTTCATTTCTCCTGGAAAGGAAGTTGAAGACTTTCCAAACACACGGGACTCCCAAGGTCTGCCCTGCGGGGAATAATACATTTCAGACAAGGGAACAGCACAGGAATAAGAGACTGAACACCAAGACAGGCACTTTCAGCTCCTACAGAAACACGTTAAGCACGCTCAGTATCTGAAAATGACTTTCAAATGCCTGCAAAAAATAAAAAAAAGTATCACAGACAGCTTGTTCTTTATAGCACCAGATGACTGCTCTCTCTGGCCTTCATCATATTCTTTTTAGCCACAGAAACAAACCCAGGAGGGACAAAACAAATAACAAAGACACTTTAAAAACAGAGTAAAAACTTGTGCAGATTTCATTCTGAAGTGGCAAAAGTCAACTGAATTTACAATACACGTGACAAATATTGAAAATGCTGCCAACCTGCACAGCAACCCAATAGGTTCTTACGGATCTGGTGGCTCCTCAAAAAACAGAGCCTTTGCTCCTTGGTGTGAATGGCTCCAACTGACTTCTGTGCAAAAGCAGGTTCATACCTGACTAAGCAACTGCCCGTGAAAAATGGTGTTCACCACCTTCAGGACCTGCTTGGTGAGCTTCCTCTGGGAGAAAGGGATGAGGATCCTGCGCTTCGTTCCTTCTGACTCCAGCTCCTGCTGTACTTTATCCAACAACTCGCAGAGAAATTCCTGAGCGTCCTGCTGGTCGTAGCCTCGAAACGCCGGGATCAGGCTCCACACGGAGTGCAGCATGGCGAAGGGGGACACCAGCGCCCACTTGCCAGACCACATCACTCTGAAGAGGGTGTGCAATTCGTGACAGAGGGAGATGTGCTTTGAACTCGGTTCCTTGGGTTGTATTAGTTCTAAACTCCTGCTTATTGAGGAGCCGCCATTTAAGCCAGCTGGCAAGCTCTGCGTGCCATATGATCCCACTTTGTCAGTCTTCCCTGACTCATTAGCAGCAGCCCCATTTGCCAATTTGCCAGGCATCCTAGACTTCCCGTTCACAGTTTTGGCTAAGAGTTCTTCTGTTTCACAGAGATCAAGTGTCAAAAAACATTCTCTAAATTTCTGGAGGTGACTTAGCACTTGCAGAATAGAATTCATATAACATGTGTTTCCCAGGTTCCTTAGACCCGTTACCCCGGGAGTCATCAGAGGCTTACGCCGGATGGAATAAAACTGTTTGAATCTGCTGCTCTGCATCTGCCTTGAGGTAGGGGAAGCGGTCGCCACCTCCCTGAATTTCCTTGGAATCAAGTTCTCTCTGTGCACGTGAGTCAACAGCCTTGCGCTCTTCCGTGGAGGAGTGTTTGCCAGCTCCTCCAGGAGCTGTCTCTTCATCTCCTGCCGCCGCTGCCTGGCTGCCTCCTTCTTCTTCTCCAACTCTTCCATTTGTTTCTTTTGTTTTAATTTGAGCTGGCCTCTAGAACTCTTATCAAACCAGGTCCGCAGCGCCTTCGCAAGCAAGGACTGGCGCCTGTGCCAGAGAGCTGTAAGCATCTGAGATTGTCCCTGAGGGCTCCTTTGATGGCTGCACACGTCCTCTCCCAACGCCATCGATCGCAATGTCCTGCCACTTCTTGTTGACGGATCATGTTTTTGACTTTTAATTGCTGACAGAGAACTTCTCAGCAATTTCAAATCACCCTCCGGGTTATCATTCAAGACATAATCTTCACAAAGGTAACAAAAGACGTACAGATCATTAACTTCCATTGCCAACGGATGCCTGGTTTCTTCAAAGTGTTTAAGTGCATGCTCCTCGATGTACCTCCCGCAGGCGACGTGGGAGCACTTCAGACAAGCCCAGATGGACTCCGTTGTCTGGCAGTCCACGCAGCGCCACTTCTGGGGGTTCAGGATAGAGTGGTCCTGGGCGAGTCGTAGCCGCCCAACATGTTTGCATCTATCCATGTCTTACAGGAGTCTTCGCTGCTTTGACCTTGGAAGGCAAAAAAAGAAAGGAAAGGATCTTAGAGCCGCTATACATATTTAAAATGGTCTTTTTTGTACCTATAAAAATACAGATGTCGCGTCTTGTCAATCCCAACTGCAGTTTTCCTTCGACCGACTGCATTGTTCCTGCGTGCAGTTTTTTTTCAAAGCAGTTTCTAGTACCAGAAAAAGATATTGGATTGACAAGGTCTAGAGAATAAAACTGTCTATCTGTCTCCTAAGGACAGCCCAGACAGCTGCCAGCACGCCTCACCCAACCTGAATGGCTCGCTTCCAAGGAGAAAAAGATTAATTCAGTCCACACACACGTTTGATCTTTAGCTGCCCCCTTGAAATTGATACATACAAAATGAATTTGGAATTGGAATGTGTGTCATCAGGAACTAGACGGAGGTTACCAACTTCTTGCAGTAGCCACAAAAATATCAGATAATTGTCATAACCAGAGCATTTGCAAGTCCGCAGGTTTTACGTTCTACCCCTCCAATTCTCTGATTTCCCACAGCCTCCCAAACATTTCAATGTTTAAGAAAGAATTAGCAGGGAAAAAAATTGCAATGTGTAACATGCTGTTATAGCAAACCTAAAGGAACATCTGCATGTGTATATGTTTGCGTGAGCACACATAAACAGAAAAAGCAACTGATTTACTAAATTACTATGTTGTAAGTGAAGAGAAATCAAAGCAGGGATACTGGAATGCGCAAAAAGCTTCCACTCTCGTGTCCTTCGTCCGTATGTTTTATAGAAGATACTCCGCTGTACAAAAAACACAACTAAAACGCCGCGTGTCAGTGCTGTGGTTTCTTTTGTACAGTCCCCTCCAACGCTTCCACCCAAGTGAAAGAGGTCAGGGTGCTGCAACAGCCCCCAGACCCGCTCCCTCTACTCACGGAGTCATGTTTATACATCCTTTCCTCCGCCACGCAGCATCCAGGGCGCGGAACATCCCCATTTCAGCCAAAGGAGTCTTGGCGGTTCTTCGAGAATTTAATTACTACTTAAGTCTTCATTGTAAGGCAGCACAGCTTCAAAGCCCTAGAGAGAGAATATTCTTGTGATGCACATAAACAAAGTAAGAACGCTGGCAGGGTTGCTTCTGAACACGATTAATCCTCTCAGTGCGAGAGCTACTGCGGAGAACACATTTATTACAGAGAACAGAATTATCTGGAAGTCAAAGCACTGAACGCACCTAGGAACCCAAACACTTAGATGTTAAGAAACGTCACATGGAAGAGGCACTCTGGAATTTCATTTTTTTCCTGCTTTCATTTTCTGAGAATCTATAAATCTGCTGATCACATGTAGCCTCTTCATCACAAGTCTTTTGTAGTGGATGACCCAACATATGGCAGAGAAAAAAAAAATCTGAGTTAAAAAAAAAACAACACGGAGCAAAAACGTGCACCTCCTGTGATCACTTCAATTTTGGCTGCTTCGATAACTTGGTGAAAGAAGGGGGGAGGAGATGGGGAAAAAGAAAAAAAAAAGTCTGTCCTGAATTAGATTTCATTTCTAGATTATTTTCCAAACAATAAAACGCAAGTAATTAATAGCTGTCAAGTGTGAACTGCAACAAAGTAAGAACTACAGAGGAGAGAAAAATAGGAAAAACCTGCATTTTGCCAAAGGCAGAAAAGACTGTAAAAACTATCTGTTGTAATAATCCAAGAAAGACTAAATTAACTTGCTTACGCATCTCCGACTACAGCACTTGAATACAATATGAAGGAGTGATAGGAGGGACAGCTATAACAGGCACAAAGTGGTTACAGATGTCACAGAGTGTGTCAGGTCTGGCATACAGAATATTTAGTTAAAAAAAAATCATTTTAGGAGGGGCGAAGTTTAACATAACGAAGGCCATGACATGCTTTCCCAAAGCTTCAGGACAGGTATTGAACAGTTGCCTCGATTGCTAGGCAGAAAACCTATCTGACAAGGCTAAGACAACATATTTTTAGTGGCCTCCAAATTACGCAAATTTACTTTAATTACAATCTTTTTCCGGTGACATTGCTGCTAAAGATGGAATCCGTTAAAGAAAAATCAAAGCTCTTCTATTCTTTAACTCGTCTCGACTCCAGACTAAAACACAAGTGGCCACTTCAGAACCCATTCCACAGAGTGATTCCGCGGTGTATAAATAACCGCTTTTAGTTGTTTCTCTAAAATGGTTCAAAAACCCGCTCCACCTCTCCTTTGGGCTGTGTTCACTCACTCACAAATCCCAGGATCTGGAAAGACACTTTTGGAAATCCAACACTAAACAAAGGACTGATTTGGTTTCCTCCTTCCAAGTTGGAAATGTCCCTTCCCACCTTCCTCCCTGACCTTTTTTCCCCTCTTTCTTCTTTCTTTTTCTGCTCCAGTCTTGATAGAAAATTGTGGAATAATCCCGTCTAGCCTTGGTGAGACCAAGTGGCATAGATTCCAGCTTGAAAGAGTATAGACACTATGGTAACATTGACAGCCTTCATTTACATAAAAGAATACTAATTATGTTGTATCATCAACATCTGTGATTCTGCTCACTGCCATATGCGACAGTGTTGGGAATTTAACCCTTGAGTCTCACCAGCACAGCCGAGATTTGTACCGTGTAACAAAAAACGGGCCTTTTACATACAATTTTCTAGAGCCCGATTAAACAGGCGCCAAGAGCCGTCGCTCACCAGCTCTGGAAGGTCTCAGGACACGAAATTTCAAAGAGCACTTAATTTATCCTCAATTTCCAAGGAAAAAGAAACAATGCTGATATGTTGCTGGTTTCAGCTGGGTAACAGGCTACAAGGAAATCAATCACACACCAGATACAGTGCATTAAAGAATCATGTTTAACAATGAAGTAGGCTGTCAGTATATAAATTACAAGCCTTTTGTCAACTGCTTTTGCTTTTCCTGTGTGGGCCAGCAAGATTTCCTGTTTGCAGAAGGAAAGAGAATTTAACAACGCTGGTCAGTTAACAAAGCAGCTCTGTTACACCTTAATTCAGTAATTCTCAGCACAAAAGCATCTTTGATACCGCACGCGATATTCCCCCACCTGTTTCTCCTTAGGTATCTATGGATACTTCCCTTGCAAATCCAAGCCCTAATACCATATATACTGGGCTGCTCTGCAAGTTAGGAATAAACGGTGTTTATTTAACCCAAACCACTTCAATGATATGTCTTTTCAACTTCCTCAAATAAGAGCTGCATTTCCTCGGTGTGGTTTTGCTGTCCACGCCGCCTGCACAGCACCTGCGCGGGAGCAGCTTTCCCGGCCGTGCAGCCCCACGCTTTGGGATTTCTCCAATTAAACACGCCTGTTACCAACTCACATTTTTGACCCCTTCCATTAAAAAAAAAAAAAAAAAAAAAAGAAAAAAAAATTGGCTCTCTCGCCTTGTGCAACACGTACTAAAGGCAGCTGGAGCGTCTGCAGGTTCAGCCCTGTCATCCCACATGCAAACAGACTATTAAATAAGTAATTGAAAGACATTAACACGACTAAGAACAAAATTTGTTCCTCTCTTTTACATAGGTAAACAAATAGCTTGCCCCAACCTACTAGCAAGAACAAAAAGATCGCGCTAACAGGAGAAATTACAGAGCAATGATTAAAGGGAAACCCAAGGATGAGTCAGAACTTGTAAACAGTCGCACAAGGGGAAAAAACAAACCTTGCAGAGATTACAGAGCTGGAGCTGCTTAAAATATTGCAACAACTGGGCACGGATTGACGTGGTTGATGTGACACCCCAGGACAAGCCATGAGCAACAAGAGAATTTAATGATGGAGAATTATAACACCTTATATTTTAAGGGCTTGGAAACAAACAGCACTCTTCTCTTGGCAATGAGTTTATCAGGTTGACTTCTTGGTTTCACAACTTTTTTTTTCCATCAAGATAGATCTCATTTTAAGAAATATCTATAAATTCATCCTTCCTCATCTACTTAGATCTTTTCTTTACCAAAGAAGGAGTAGGGGAAGGAAAGGAATGCAGTAGGAACAGGCTTAATTGCTCTGCATGGAGAAGAGGTAGCAGAGAAGTGTGGAGCTGTGTTGTAATACAACTAAAGAGGAGTTAAAACACCAATAAAATAACAGGAAATAAAAGGAAAATAGAGACTCTAGTTTAGCCAGCAATGTTTTCGAGACAATTTGAAAAACTCTCTCCTTGCAAATGACTTATAGTATTTAAATACTGGGTCAAACTCTACGTTCTTTCCTTGCATGGCTCATAATCCTGGAAAAACTTATGGCAAGATGCTCTAACAGCTTCAAGAACCAAACGCAGCAGAAACAATTTGGCTCTTGACCCTAAAAGAGTGTTAAAATAAAACACATGACTTTATTATATTTCTTTGTACCATTGTTAGACATTTGGAAACTGATTAAAGACATCTGTAGGGATCTGTTGACACTAGCTACTTTCTTTTCCTAAATAAATGTGCACAAAGCAAAAAAGAAAAGGAGGGAAAAAAAAATAAATCAGGAAAGATGCTCGATGTTTAGCCTTGGAAACGAGACGCATCCTTCATTTGTCTAAGACTTGATTCCAGAACAAATAAAGAGTCTTCAGCGCTGCCGCAAACTCCTTTAGCTGCGGTCTGGAAATCATCTTTAGGGACAGGTGGGAAGCTCAGGCTTCGTTCATTCATCCCTCTCCTGGGAGCGGGAGAAGTGAAACACAGCAGCATTTCCCCAGTCCACCGGGAACTGGTACCGTGGTAAATAAAGCACATTTGCCTTCCCCCCCCTCCCCCCTTCTCGTTTTGTTTTAAAACACTGTAAGAAAAAAGTATCCTTTGATATTCCTGTTCTCGGTCAAACCTACATCTCCTACACAAATATAGTGCATTTGATCAAATAGGTTTAAAAATCTCGGATGCAAAACAACCAACCACCTTCAACTCTCCCCTCTTATAAATGATTTTTTACGTTCAGTTCCAAAGTAGAATTTCTAGCTTGCTTCAAATACTCAAAAACGCAAATAAGGACATAACAGAGATGACACATATCTAAAAACTGCACACAACTACTCAAAAAAAACTTTATTCTGCCAATCATTTTAACCTACCCATTTGTGAGGAATCAATTATTCAACCAGATGTCTAATGAAAACATGGAATCTGAGCTGCGCGGAAAATGGTGAAAAAAAATTCCCTGCTCAAGACATTCATGGTCCTGCACCAGCAAGAGCCGTCCCTGAACGTCATCACAGCACAATCCTGCATTCGCTTCTCCAAGCCACCAGCAACGACGCTTCATCCAACAGGAAAACCTCGTGTAATTGATATTCCGTTAGAGAAATGGAATGAGTGTCATCACCACATCACCCGAGCAGGTATCCTCTGTCCTTCCAACGTTGCTGCACGGTCCAGAACTGCTCACCCGGAAACCAGAGCATGGAAAACACCCAGGAAAATGTGCAGAAAGCTCTTTTTGCTTCTTTTTTTTTCTCCAAAGAGCCACCGGCTTGCCTGGGCAGGAACGGGTTTCTCCCTTGACTCCCCTAGTTCAAACCCTGCTGGTTTTAGACTTTCAAATTGCATCTCCAAAGAGTAACAATAGCCCTAGAGATTTTTTCAATTATTCTGAAAGCATATTTTCTTGAAAACTGTCAGCTTTATACCCTACAATTGCTGGATCCCCTCTATCCAGGATGACATACTATCAAGTTAGTTACAGGCAAATTAACACAGCTGACAAAGAAAAGAAGGAAAACACAGGAGGAAGAGTTACGGATGATTCAGGATTTGGCATTTCTTTAAAAAGGCAACCAAAGCAGTGAATTAAATAGCTACTGTGAATACAAAGATAAACCATAGTTTGAAAGACAGACGGACAAATAGACTTGAGCTGTGACAGCAGAAGTGGTCACCGATCCCACCTCCCTCCTCGAGCATCAACCTCCTTACCCAGCCAGAGCCCTGAAACACAGAAATCCTCCACCTGAACCCAAAGCGTACGGAATTCTGACACATCTCACCCGTGGGAAGGCAGCTGGTGTCCTACAGGAGACATGACAAGCTCAAAGGACTTCGGCTAGTCTCAGTGGTACAGGAGCTGGAGGACCCCACACTCCACCACCCTGTTGGACTCTGCAGCGAGAATCACAAGGGAGCCCGACGGAAATGTGACTTTCCTGCCAACTTCCACAGCGAGTTCTATTTTATTAACTCCTTTAAGTTAATTATAACTATGTCAATGTTAAACTGTTTCTGGGAGCTCACGCTGTGCTGTAAAAATTTGCTCTAGGCTCAAAGCCGGAATCTCGGGAATCAGTTTTCAAAGAAATATTCAGTCATTGGAAAAAAACCCCAACCAACAAAAAACCCAAACCAACCCCAAAAACCTCAAAGCACTCAAAAGCATGAGGATTGAGAAAATCCTATTTCCTGCGCTGGCATCCTCAAGTGGGAATAAACACGACTTCTGCAGCACTTCGTTCTCTGAATCATCTTGGGAAGCTAAAGTTGGCAGATATTGGTCCCTATCTGATTTTAGAGTACAACAAAGAGCACGGACACTGTGATGTGCTGAGTGCAATTAGCTTCAAACATTTCCTACTCCACAGCAAAAAGTACAAGGCTCCAGGCTGGCCCCAATTTGTCCCTAACACGACAAACCCACAAAAACTGGTCACCCTCCCTAAGACGTTCAGCTCACGTAGTTGCAGGAGGGGGACTGAGAGAAGAATCTGCTTCATTTTTTACATCACCTGACGGACGTAAATGTCCCAAACCTTCCCAATCAGAGATGGCAAGATCCCACAATGCACCGGACATAAAACCTGTCAAACACCAGGCAGCTGCAGGTAGTATATACATATATATATAAAATCACCATTTATAGGTGCTATCTGTTGACAATCTAACCACCAAGTCAAACAAATTGCTAAAGCTGAATTCAGTCCTGAGGGAACGAAGCTCCAGGGAAGGAGCACGGATGAAAAAACTTTCTCTTTTTCCTAAAACTCTGGAATTTTGAGTACTTTAGAAAAAAGTTTTAATGTCTCCAAGATTGTTTTCCACATGACTTTCGTACTTAAATCTAAGGCCTCACATAAACTGAAATGTGCTGTTAACCCATCTATACTGATCAAAACTGGAAAGAATGTGAAATGGTCCCCATTCCAGGCTTGTCAATGCCTGGAACAGATGAAATAAACTTATCTTGCCATATTTTTTGCTGTTTCAGCTTCCTGTGCTTGGTGAACTGGTTCAGCTTTTCTACCCAAACCAACCTTTCTGCAGATACATACTCTCTTTACCAAAGAGAGTTGTTGGCAAACTCTAAGTTAGAAAAAAAACACCAAAATCCTTTTGTTCGGTCAGAATAAATTTACGACTAAAACAAAAGACTTCACACTGCCTGAGTCCTCAAAGAGCAATAATTCAAACTTTATGAAAAAAAAAAAAAAAAGAAGCAGTAATTCATACAGGCCAACAAATAGTTGCAAATGTGCATGTGTCTTCTATCCACATTCCTTCCCAATAAAGAGCCGCTTAAACCAGAGACGGTTCAGCATTCACCAGGAATGGATACGACAGTTTATGGTTTGAAAATAATCACAGAAAGGCAAAGAGAAGGTGAAATTCTTCAGTTCACAAAGCTTTTTAATACAGCTCTCCTTAGAAATTGCTATTCTGTTATTTACACTGCCATTCAAATTCTCCAGCCATACAAGCTTAAACTTGGAAGTTTTAAAATATTCTTATTTAATAATATTCTTACTAAACCAAACTCCCGCTGTTTCTTGTGTAGGGCAAGAGATGGATTAAAACAAGTGCTGAAACCTCAGGTAATGCCCCCAGCTACCTGTATTTTCAATTTTCACCTTTTGAACTTCGCTTTAAGAATAGTTTTTCAATGTGGAATACCACCAATAATATTTATTCTTTAGGGTCACCATAAAACAAACATGTCCTACAGTTCCCTGAAAATGTGCGAAGTTGCTATATAATGGCCCTGGATGTTAAAAAGCATTATTAAAATGGTATATGCTTCTTAGCTCATGGCTTTCTGGAAGTTAATGTTTCTTCGTTTATTGTAACACATAAATTTCCCCCCTCCCCTTTTTTTTCACAGGCTTAAATTTCTGAGGTTTTATTTTCAGTTTGGCTTTTTGAAGCGTTAATAAGCTGGGAAACACGATATGGATACGCTGTTTAAAAGAGGCACTGGCTTTACATTAAAACAATTCACAGAATTTCCTCTAGCCCGAGTGAACCAGTCCAAAAGGGAAGGAGTCAATGCAGTAATTCCACTGGTACTTACAACTGTAGAAGCCTGAAGCAATTACAGCAAATACATACAACCTGAATTATCAGAATCAAATATGAAAAAATGTTCTACATTAGAATAACCTGAAAGTAGATGCTCACTGCCCAGTAAAAAGTCATAACTTCACTTTATGAGTCAAGCAACCAGCTTTAGAGAATCCATGAATTTCCAACAAATTCTATTTCCATAGTTGTGACAACATCAGAGAGTGACACGACATAATGTTTTAAGTTTTCTATGTGTTTGCCCCCAAACATCGCTCCCAAAACCCTCCCTGCCACAGCAGACCCTAACAGAGCTTTAATGGATGCAAAATTAGTGGCACTGACTCCACGTCAAGGAGCTACATCAATTAACACCCTTTAGAAATTCAGTTTTTTACACCCCACCATCCCCAAACTGTCAGGATTCCTCCCAAAACTGATGTGTTTTTGCTTCCTTTCACACTTACCACTGCCCAATTCAGCAAGTATTCAACTTTAGTGAGCCTGCTCAAATGGATAGAGTACGCGCTTACGTATTCACGGGTCAGGACCTGCGCACAAGCGAACAAGGCAGTTTAAGAATAATTAACAAGGTACAAGTTAAACAAAGCAAGCCATGTTACATTTCATCGTGGCCTAACAAAGCAGGGATAGAGGAGATAAACAGCCATTCTCTTGTGGCCCCACTTTCCCTACCTTATTATTCCTTTTAATCACAGCCTACTACAATGTAGCCAAAAAGCTACATTTTTCAGAACACAGAAAGCATTATTTTTTTTGACCACGATCCTTAAGCATTATTTTTTACATTCAGTTTATACCACATTTATCACCAATTGTCACATAAACAACACATTCAGAGTTGAGGTTCGCAGCAATAGTTCAGACATATTAAAAAATGCTAAAAACCGCACACCTCAACCTTTGATAGGGAAAATTCCAGGCCATTTCCACCCGCCTTCACAACAACATCAACAAAATGAAACAGAACTTTCCGCTACTTGCAAAGCACTTCATTAGCGAGGTCAGAACTGGTTGCATTTTGACCTATAGTACCTTGCTCCGCTCCCCCATCATTTACAAAAGCGGATTATTTTTGTATTAAAAAACAAGCAATTTTCATAAACCAAACCAGACCCAAAGCCCTTCATTGCACAGGTACGGGGTGAAGTTTTCCAGCTCCGGAGCATCAGCGGATCCTCTGGGTGCTGCTCACGCACACAAACCCGACGGCTGCAGCAGAGATCAATTGAACAGCCCCGGTATTCAGCGGCAGACTAACAGCCTCTTCCAGAATCTCTTTGTGATAGACACAAAGACGGATTATACCAGAGAGTGAATACTTGGTAAGTTATGGGTAGTCCCTCTGCCGTTCTTCCTCCCCCATTTTAATTCATATTCATCTTGGCAAAATCTTAAGACAAGACTATTAACTAATCTAAAACAACATCACGGCTGATACAACACATAAAGCAATCAGTCAAATGAACATGTCAGTGCCATCTACTGAAGCAATAAAGAACAAGACAACCCCAGCAGGCTGTGGCTTATTATCTTCACAGCCATAATGAATAGGTAAATAGTATTAAATATAAGTACAGTATTCCACAGTCCCATTTTTCTGTGTTTTAAGCAGGAAAGGCGCCTTCGATATGTTTGAGGAGCAGAGATTACAACAAGATGAAAATAACGAAGGGTTTCAACACACCTCTCCATCATTTTCTGTTCCTTCACTTGCCAATCAACTACTACTAGGTCTTTTAAAGCCCCAAGCGAGTGAAAGAGAGCAGCAGCTAGAACATTTTCTACAGGTTTTAATAAATGCCATTAACTGGTAAATGGGGTAAACCAGAGCGACCGATTTATCCAAATGCAGCAAGGACTTCCGACTTTTTATTTCTTTAAGCAACAAACCCCAGAAAACAGCCCAAAATGCTGTATTTATTTGTACAGCACCCATAAGTGTGCCCACAGCCCGTTACGGGAGGGTGCTGCTGCCTCCTCAGCTCCAGAAGCAGGGAACGATGTGACCCAGCCTTGGCTTGGACCACTGGGCTCGGCCAAGGTCTCCTCCGTTTTCTTGTCAGCAAAGAATGAGGCAGAGAGATTTACACCTCCTCTTGCTCTGCCCAACCGATATGCCTGGTTTGCACTTGGAAAAAAAATCTGTAACACAAATCCTCCTCTCCCCAGGTGGGCAAAAGGGGACTTAAAGCTGTATTAATAAAACGAAGAAGTGTATTTTCAGCCTCAGCCTTCCCCAAGCCCAGCCTCTCAGCTGACACAGGAGGTTCGAGCCTGTTTTCTGGTACATAAGAAACAATTTCACTTGCTCAAATGCACCTTTCCCCCTCCCCGCTTTCCTGATGGAATTATTCCTAATTTGCATATTATGAATCCTGTTCTGGCTGAAATCCTTTTCTACAAATTACAAGCAATATCCAAGTAATGCCTTTGTCCTCACCACAACGCGTCGACGTAACAGAATGAGGTAGGAAATGGGAACCCGATTTGCAAAATATCAGGTTGTTAATCTTCTTTAAGAACTGAAGATCAACTTGGGCCCGATTCTATAGCATCTGTTATTTTAGTAAATTATCCTACTAAGAGGTTAGAGTTCACCACATCAATTTGTCTTGAGATGAAACAGGACAAGGAAAGGAAAGAGGGAAAGGAGAATCTGGGTTTGATGCCATGATCCGGTGTCTCAAAAAGCTGTTCCTAAAACCTCCCAACTTTACAATAAACAGGATATTATCTTCCTTATTCACTGACTCACTCATTTCTACAGTGTCCAAAATAGCAGGTTGGGCAGCCACTACCGAACTATCCTGAAAAGTTCACAAAAAGAGGAGTGTACCTTTCAAAGCAGAATTTGTCAGTCTACCTTTGAAAAAACACTCGCTATTTTCACTCTCTATCATGAATTTTACTTTTTCTTGAAATAAACTAACTCTTGTGAGATGGATCTTCATGCCTGCTCTCATTCAGGTGAATTAACTATTCTTAGTTAAATAGATTTGCTTCTAGTCTTAGTCTGATGACAGATTAACTCATGACTGGTAGGATTATAGACTTACCTCTGGAACTAAATCACTTTTGAATCTGAGTTATAGCTATTAGTTCTTTAAAGCTTAGCTGAACAGCTTTTAGTACCTCCTTTGTATTTTTGAAAGAATGATTAAACATCATTAAATCCAAGCTAAGGGCTTTCTCACAACTCCAGTGAATAAACAGTTAGCTGATGGAACTTCTTTTTTTTTAAAAAAAGCACAACAGCAGAGCTTTAAATGGATTTTTTTTCAGAATAATTAATATCATTCTAAGTCTAGAATACTTGTCCTTAAAATTAAAACACCTCTTTCATGTTTGTGTGGTTTTTAAGCGCATAAAAACCCCCTTTGTTCTCCTCGGAGAGAAACAGCTATCCTGATCAACCTGTTCCTTTGTACCCAGCGTGGCACGTTTGTTCCCGTTACATCTCTCCAGCTACAGAAGACACGACCCATTCTACAGAGACAGAAAGCAAAGCTCTCCCGAACAGCAACCAGCCAATGACTCCCCGCTGCTGAGGACATCAAGCACACATTTAAGCGTGCCTTGTTTTTATATGAAATATTTAAAATATGACACCAAAAATCTCCAGGCCATCAGCAAATGGTTTCACTACACGCCAACAATGTAATGCAGAAGCAGCCACCAAGCAGGAACCTAAAGTCACCCTTTCAATGTCCTCCTCCTGCTCCATCAGCAGCATTAATAAGGAAAGTGAGGAGCAGCCTTCCCCAAAATTTTTGTGTCTTGGCAGAGACATTTAGCCATCGCTCTCCACATTTAACTAGAAGGGAGGCAGCTTGGTTAAACAACCTGCCTTAATTCATTGCTTTTGCCTTCTGTGTTTCCATGAGAGAAGGCATGGATGGGACGGCGAGGAGATAAGAAGCTTCCTCTAAGAAGTAAAAATAAAACTCCCCTGTAACTCCTGATGAAGGTCACTGCATGGAAGAGCTGGACTCATCACTCCTCCGAGAGCGTGATGCTGAAATCTGCCGATCTACATCCCCCATCAGACAACGGGGGTTTTCTCTCTCAGTAACACACAATCCAAGTTTCGGTTAATTCATCGTTAAGTATCCCTCTGGCTCACACTAAGCCAGCTGCAACCTCCAAATTAGAACGCATCACTTTGCACTGGTCATTAATGATGTAAACCCCCTAAGCATCCAAAAGCAGAGCATGTCGTCCAGTCCCAGCAACAGATATCTAGACAGATGCACGCACACAAATATATAGATATAGTCTGTTTAGATCAACCCTTAGATCCCTCCTGCCACCCACAAACCCCATCAAGTATAAAAAAACCCCAGTGAACATAAATGTAAACCCCAATTAGTCAAAAAAAGATGTTAGCTCCTCATTTGACTGAGTGACACAAACCTGCAGGGGCGGGAGGGGAGGCGTTCATGCCGAACCGTGTTTGCTAAAGTTTAGTGTATGAAAAAAATGATTTGTTCTGATAGACTAGAGTTGAGCATTTATGCAGATAACGTTCAAGCTAGAACTCAGCCACAAATCACCATCATTTTCTTAATACACAAGGCACTTGTTATTCAGCTAGAACACATTTAATATACAACATAATGTGAAATTCTAAACTATCTAAAATTAGTGGGGAAAGCTGGCTTCAGCACCAGGCAAGAGACAAACCGGGTCCCATCACGCCAAGAGAATGAAAGGATTTAATATAAAATCCGGTTTTGCTGTTTGAAGAAAAGGAAAGCACATTTGTCACAAACTTCTTGGAACAGAGTCAGGCTTAGAGACACTGATCCCTCCCAGCCAAGCAGGGAACAAAGCCGGAGCAGTGCAGAAACACAAGCCAGCGCTGACTGCCCTTCCTGGGCTACTCTTTTTAGTATTTCTAGCTAAAAGCTACTTATCACTTCATCTGCACACCCACCTAGCCCCCTCCTTCCGCATTGAAAGCTCAAAAAAACCTCGAATTGTCTTCAGAGGCTTTTCATAGCATGAGAGAGAGGGACAGAATGTAATTATAGGACAGTATTTCTTAATCAAATCTAAGCCGCCCACTGCAAGTGAATGGGGAAATATGGTTGCAAGGCAATGCTTCTCAATCAAGTGGACGGATTTGCCTTTCAGAGTGAATAAGGAATGGAGCTGTGGTCACCATTTCTTAATCGGCTCAGCTGATGTCCTATAGAAGGTCTCAATGGAAGGACACAGCTGTGGCCCATAACTCTTGACTTGATCTTCCATGGTTCGACTGAAAAGCCTGAAAAGAACATAAATGCACTAAAGCTTTTCTCCATTAAATTGGTTCTTTCAAAACCGCCACTGGCTTCACCCAGAGGGGGGAGAAAAAGAAGTTTCTTTTTCAGTACGCTTGGGTAGAGGTTGAGTGTGAAAGTTTTCGTGATATATACTACACACTGAAGTATACTATAATAGACCAAACGATTATTTTCTTTTAAAGACCAAGATGGAGCATGTTGTTTCGTAATTCCAACCTTCCGTAGGGATTCCTGTGTGTGAGTGCGTGGGTTTTGCTTTGGCTAGAGCACCCTTTTGCATTTCAGTTCGCAAAGTTAGAAAACATCGAAAAAGCATCTCCTTAGTCAGGATTTCTTTTTTTTTTAAAGATTACATTTGTCACGACTGACACGTTACACAAGATACATTTCAAATGCACTCATACTAACTTTGAGCCGTCAAATGCGTATATTCCAGTTTTCTGTCTTCATTTGAAAACGTGGCTGAATTACCCAGCCAAGGCAGCGAGACAAGAAAGCGAGGAACAAGGGGAAAAGCTTCTGGTTTTCAGAGAGCTGCCTGGATTTTTCTTCTGCTTCCTCAGTAAAGTTCTTAAGAGGACAGACTTCTCAGTCAATTACATGATGATTACCTAATTAAAGGAACTTCCCTAGTGTGCCTTCTTTAAAAAAATCTCAAAGTATGCCCCAACAAGTTTGCCGTTTTCTGAGAGACTTCATACCGATCTTTGTGCTGCATTGGAGGTGTAACAGTTAACGTGCAGCTGTCACCAGCTTATAAGCAAAAAGCTAATTAACAACACTTAGCACAAAGCAGCTAAGTTAATTTTTTTTCTACCTGTCTTAAAGATACTAACTCACTTCTTAACGCTGCTGCAAAAGGTAAAGGGATTTTTTTCCTTTCCAAACCAGCAGAATGCAGTGTACCAGACAGCGCATTTTAATTTGCATTTTCCTCAACACGCTATGGTATGGATTACTGTAAACGCACAAATAATTAGCTTTGGGCCACTTAGAAATTATTTCCCTACGACCCTGGCAAAGGACAGAATCTCCACCTCCATTTTTACCTTCTCTCCCCTCACTCCCGCTTTAATCTTTTTTTGTTTCAGTGGCGTGTTATAGCTGCTCCGGGGCTCTGCTGCCGGTTACGTGAGGAAGCCTCCATGCTGGGGCTGTAATTCAAGGGCTCGCAAGCCACGTACGACTTAACAGCAGCACACGAGCCATCTTTGCTCTAAAGTCTAATAAAAACAAAAGTGAAGAGCGTTAGCGTCGGTACGCGGAGATAGGAGCAAACAACCGAGACATTCTGATCTATAAATCATATTTTAAAATGGTAGCGGTTCCTGTTAAACAATTTGTTGAATTTGCTTAGTACACTCCAAAGCAATGACTC
The DNA here is from genome assembly GCA_013399435.1 of Arenaria interpres. NCBI lineage: Eukaryota > Metazoa > Chordata > Aves > Charadriiformes > Scolopacidae > Arenaria > Arenaria interpres. The sequence goes on from VXAK01005934.1 coordinate 32,589, forward strand.
GTTAAGGGTTTCGTGCTAACGAGGATGGCCTTCCATTCACTGACATTGTGAGGGAAGGGGGGGATTTTTTTCTATACGACCCACCCGCATCAACTCAACAGCCTGTTCATTGTGGTGAAGTGTTTGGGGAAGGTGAAGTGTTTATACACTGAGCAATTAACAACAGGCTGCTGAGACAAGAACATCTCCCAAGGTTTCATTCCCCAAAGGAAAAAAACAACAACAACAAAACCAGCCCTTGATGAAATATTCAAGCTGAAAACCACAAAGGTTGCTGAACAAAGTGAGAAACTTCCACTGTCTCATGAGCTGGAGAGGATTCCCGCAGAAAATAAAGGATCAGGGGGATCTTTCGGAGCTCATCCTACCACACAGCTCAGAGAGAGCTGTCGCCAGAGCCACCTCGTCTTCCCTTTCCCCCCTTCAATCGCCATCGCTGCGCCCAGTTACAGGCACAGTTTTCCGACGTAGTATCTCTCTATTCATTTCTAAGGAACGATTTTAAAACAAAACCCTTAGTTTTCTTTTGACTCGGAGCTGAAGTCAACTTCAGAAACGCTTTTACACTTCCCCAAAGCAAAAACTGCACGTGAAAGATTTCACACGTGCCTTGTAAGAGAGAAGCTGGATTTGGTAGTATTTCCATTCGTTAGCTAGTCTGAATCTATCTACTAACATCTTCTAAGGGCTGAGAAAACACGAAATTTCACTTTATGAGTCCCAGCAGAAGTCCTAAGAAATCGCAGTGTAAAAACAACTAACGAAAGAAAGAAAAAAGGCCAATAAAAATAGGGTCTTAAAAGACATATTCAGTAACTTACACCATCTTCGGCACTAGAGAAAATGCTCCTTGTCACTCGTTCTTAGGTGCTGAGACAAAACAATAACTACTTTTAAAAAACCCCAATTAACAAGCAAGTGTGTCTTAGCACCGAGGAAAACAACCTGCAAGGTCTGATGTGGACAGAGAGCTGCAAAACAAGCGACCACTGAGCAAAGGGTTACAATTAGTGGCCAGAAACCCACTGCAGCAAGACCCGGCACTCCAAGCTCTCCCAGCCAGAGGCAGAGAGGCCATACACCCAGCTAAACGTGCCCTTTTTCATTCCCGTCAGCAGTATTGCCATGATTTAACAGTACGACAGGCAAAAGAGAGATGCTTTGCTGTTTCCCTTCGAGTTTACCAATCCCAATACTAATCAGCCCAAGCGCTGTTTTCATTTTGCAAGCCGCAGCACATGAGGCTTATTCACAATTTCTCCATTCTCACAGGCCTCCAAGTGCGTCTTGTCAAACCACAGGGCTTTGTACCCCCATGCAATCTGAAATCTCCGCAGGAACTGCAGCGACAGATTCTTTACTAACGATTTTTTGGACACACAACAGCTAAACAAATCCCCAATTTTGACTTACTGACTGTAACACTCCATAAACCGTTGCATATGTGACTATTGTTAAGCCCTGCTCCTGAATAAGCAGAATCCTTTGTAACAAACAGAACTTGCACAAGACCAAGAACTATTCCAGACCTGAAAAGCTGCCAACTTCAAAACGCCCTTTTCACTTGAAATCAGCTCATATTAACAGGAAGAACGATTAGGGGGAAAATAAGCACGCGTTTACCGTTCGCAGCCTCGTGCTTGAAAGCACGCCTAGCTCAGAGACATCAAATACTCCTCATGCTTGGCACATAATTTTCAAATATTTGCACCTAGGATATTTTCAAAGCAATTAAAAACACCACTGAAGGCTTCTGCTGCTCCCCCCTACACTTTTTTTTATACCAACTCATTTGATGGTTGTACAAAAACAGCCACCCCCACGTGTAGCTGCCACGGGCAGAGCAGCAAAAATTCAGCCCAAACCTTCTCACGTCCCAGCCGGGCATCCCCTTTTCTCGAGGAGCCACTCAGATCTCCCACCAACAGCCCCCTTCCTCTTCCTCCTCCTCCTCCCTGACACCTTATTTTTGCTTCCAGCCCCACCTGCCTCTCATCCCTTTTAATTTGCTCCCTATTTTTCCCCCCCTCCCCTTGCCTTCGCATGAGAACCACTGACCCTGCTTCAGGACAAGCCAAGGCAGCGAGACAAGAAAGCGAGGAACAAGGGGAAAAGCTTCTGGTTTTCAGAGAGCTGCCTGGATTTTTCTTCTGCTTCCTCAGTAAAGTTCTTAAGAAGCCGAAGTCAATTAAGAGTTTTGCCCGGGCTGAGGAACCAGCAGCGGTTCCCATCACATCCTTCCCCGCGCGCTCCTCGGGTTCCAGCCAGCACCTTCCCTGAAGCAGGAGGATATAAAAGGACCAAATTCTGCAACATTTCGCACCAGACGAGCTCAGCGCCTCCCCGAGCTCTTCCCATGATTAAAAGTACAAGCGCAGCTCTGAAAAGTAAAGATGCTCCCCCCCCACGCCCTCTATATTTTAAAATAAGCGGGTGTTTTCATCACATCTGTCAATATTCCCCCCCCGACTGTACCTGCCCGTGGGGAGCAGTCCTGCCACGCCGCTTGCCCTGCTTCTTTTCCCCTACGAACAATCGCACGTTAACACGATTAGCGGGCGCCTTTCCTAAAATTAGCAGCTTTTCTAAAATTGACTCCCGTCTGCCGGGGGCTCAGGCGCGTAGGCAAGTTATTTCTGAGCATTCACAGAA
>VXAK01005935.1:9676-40949 GCA_013399435.1 Arenaria interpres
CCCAAGTTTTATTCTTTCATTTCTCTTCTTGCTCCAGAATTGGCTGCAATATTTCTGGAAAGCTTTAGTGTAGAGTCTGTGTTCTTTACATATTAATGTAAGTTGAGTTCTTATTGAAGGATTGTTATTTGAGTAGCAGCTCAAAGCATTGTGCTTTATACATACTAAAAAGTATCATATAGCTGTAAAAAGCATTGGGGACTTTTCAGTTAAAAAAAAAGAAAAAAAGAAAGAGGCAAATAATGGACTTATTAGTTCTGAGAACAGCCTTTGAACCACTAACTCCAAAACAAACTTTCTGTTAGAAAATGATCTGAACTTTGCCTTTTTGACCAGTGTAAAAGACCACTTGGAATCAACAGTAAAGAAGACCTGCACGTGATGTTTTGACAAATGTTAGAACCAGTAGGCCAACCTCCATCCCATTTCTTATTTGCTAAATTGATTTGGTATCCTGGTGGTATCCTAGATACATGGCTGAGAGCTTTTGCATTAAAAGCATTTTAGTACTGGTCAGGCTGACATCTGCCATGATGACGAAATAATGTGAAGAATGTAACGGCTGTACTTTAAGACAGCAGATCCATTTGCATGTATAATGTGAAACTCATCCCCCTCTTTTATTAATAGCATCACGTGCTACCCAGAGCTCCCTAAATATGTTTTATGTTGGTTTTGTTCAAATTATGTTCGAAGAAAGAAAGTGTCCTAACCTGGCAAAAAATCCTCTGGAATATTTGTCCCATGATGTGAATGGTATTGAATACTTTTAAGTAGATCACAGTGGTAGAAAAGAGAAAAAGAAATCTTTGAGATCACTTTCTTCTTCCACCATTGCCTTAGAGGACCTAGTGGAAAACCTGCTTGTTGCCCCCGCTGAGGAGCTCTGCTCACCAGTCCTTCCCCCTCTTAAGAATGAGACTTGGAAAACATCCCCAAAGCTAAGCACATGGGATGCAAGCAGCACTGAGCCGGTGTCGAGTACTGTCAGTCTCTGAGGCCTTTGCTTGAGGCTGATTTCAAAGTAGAAAACCTTAGCATTCAAATCCCTCTACAACGCTCCAAGTAATGTGTTGTTCATAAGTGAAGAGACGCTTTTAGGAAAAAATCCAAAGAAATGCCCAGAATTAAAAATGGAATGCAGAGGGAAATTCAAACTCTTTGCCTAGAGCTGCAGTTCCTATTAACAAAAAAAGTTTTGTTACGGACTTCTTTTTTTTTTCCTGACATGGTTTTAGTACAGTAATTTTGGTTAAATGAATGATAACAATGAAACTCAATGAAACATTTCCTCTTTAACTCCTTATTTTTTTGTTTTGCTTTCCATATCTTCTGCTTGAAAATAACAGAGTGCTGCTCCTAAGTATAATAAAGGCTACAACACGTAATTGTTCTTACTGCCTTATCTGAGTGGGAAGATAGTGCTGTAATTAACATGTGTAATTCCAGTGTTTCAGATAGCATGTGAGCAGTGCACTGGCATTTCTATCTACCTTCACATTAGCTTGATGTCATCCAAGTGTATTGCTTGTAAGGAGTTACTGGCAGTATAATTGCAAACTGGCACATACCTGTATTTCCATGGTGCACTACAATAACAAAGCCAAGGTAAAATTTAATTTTATGAGTTATGACACGACAGACTTGAATCAGATAAGCTTCATTTGTAAATTATTGAAAAAATAATTACTTTGTAACCAAAGAAGCCACAGCTCACCAATACTTCTGATTCGTGCAAGACCTATAATATTACAAGTAGCCCAGGCTAGGAATGAAGTCATTAAAATGGAACTGCAGCAACCAACCAGCAACGTACAACATTTTTAATAAACACACGTCCAGATGCACCCTGCATCTCCGGTGGATTGCCCTGGGGTGTGCCATACACCTTCAAAACCTTCCTCTGTGGGGAAGGCCAAAAGGGGATAAGCAAGCGGGGACTGAGGCGATGCGGGAAGGGACCTTCACCTTCCGGAGTCACGGCGCAGTGGGTGCTCTGCTGCCTTCCACGTCCTGGACTTTGCCTTGGCTTTGCCATGCTTACGGCTGAGCAGCAGCTGCCGGAAAGCAGTTCCCAGCTAAGCACCCAGCAGGAGTTTTGCATTATAGGCAGCCTGGCAGGCAATTAGAGCGTGTGACTAGATCTGCGCGGCACCAGGTTCAGTGTGTGGGAAGGGCAGCTGGAGCAGTGGTTGCTCAGCTGTAGTCCCGTCCCAGGCTCTTTTCCCCCATCCCAGAAGAGCTGCGGAGCCAGCCTGGGGTGCAGTTATTCTGGGCACTCAATCACATGGTCTCAGAAACATCTTAATAAACTCTGACCAGCAACGCAGCCACCAGCTTCCCCTCAAAATAAAACAGCTGCCCAGAAGGAGCAAGCAAGCCTCTCGTCCAGCCGAAAAAGGCAGGAACTCTGGTACCCAGCAAAAATGTCGGACAAAACCCCCTTCGAAACGGATATGCTGACTCTCACACGATTCGTTATGGAGAAGGGACGCCGCGTGAAAGGAGCGACAGGGGAGCTGACACAGCTGCTCAACTCCATGCTGACTGCCATAAAGGCCATTTCCTCTGCAGTCAGAAAGGCAGGCCTTGCCCACATGTGAGTCCTACCTAGCAATATGGGGAGGAGGAGGATGTAGACAGACAGCTACTTGCACAGCAAGGCTGGGGAGAGGACAGGGATTCATAAATAGCTTGGAAGTGTCTTTTTTTTAAGCCGAGTGAGCTGAGGTTGGTTTTTTTTTGAGCCAAGTAGGCATGTGTTCGGAGCCTGGATTATCAAGAGTGGAAAGTGGGAGATCCCTCTTTCGGGCGCATTTTAATATTGAGGGCAAGATAAACATTTAGACTAACTGCTGTTCTGTAATATTTTACTCTAAAAATTTAAGTCAGAACTTCAATGCACTGCTCACCGCCTTATCCCTTGTATGTGTTGATACTGATCTACTTTTAAATCTACTGTGAATTTGCTGAATATCACACCATGATACTTTTAATGCAGAGTATCACACTGTGATATTTCCTGCTAACATCCAAATAGGGTGCTGAGCTGTGCAAATCAGGGCTTGGCTTGTGTTGGGAAGCTGATGTTCTGCTTGACTGCAGTGTAAGTAATGCTCTACAGCAACAGCCCTGCAAAAAATACCATTCGCTGCCATGCACGATTACATTTCCCCTTCCTTCCTTACATAGTATCAAGGTTACAGGTGGGCAGTCTTAACAGGCCCTATATGAAAAACACACACCACAATTTGGTATTTAGTAGTTTAGCAAATGGAATAAAGAATTCTCTTAGCAAAGCCTGGAATGAACCAAGCTGTTCTCACACAGCCAGGTGAAATAGACATGGATGTCATTCTTTTAACAGTGGTCTATTTGAAGCGGTTCAAAGAGCTGGAACATCCTAATAAAATTATGCTTCAAAAATATACAGGTTTTGTGATGCATTGAAATATATGTTTTCTGTACATGCCTGTGTATGTGCATATACATACATGCATAAAGAAAAAAAGGGAATATATTTGTAAAAGAAATACAACATTTGTAATTTGTTTTTGGGGGTTTTGATGTGTTTTGTTTGGTTGGTTTTGTTTGGTTTTTTGCATGGAAACACCAAAATGTAGGACTCAGACTTTTTTTTTCGATTCTGTTGACTATTTGGTCAAAGTCCTCAATGATCTTCGCAAATCATTAATACAATGTCTCAATATTATCACCTTCACTTTACAGGCATGGACCATAATATGTAGAGAAGACATGAGATGTATTCAAAGTTTACAGCAGTGTCAGGCTCCTATGCACTAACTGTTAAACTATACTTTGTCTCTGTACTTAGTAGGTGAAGCTGAGCTGTTTTGCCTCCCTGACTTAGAGGAACAGTTGATTGTATTTCATTTTTATCTTTCAATATGCAATCTTTGAAGCACCTAATAAGTGGCGAGAACCTCTGTTTGATAGACTAGAAGTGGAATAGCCGTCTAGCCTAAGGACACATGGCTACTATGCTGGATGAATCTTCTCTTCAGAAGGAAAACATCCATTATGTTAAGGAGCAAATGTCTCTTTCTATAAACAAAAGTTTCAGGTGCTGAACCAAAAATATATAAAGTATGCAAACACAAAAAGGAATAACTTGCACCATTCAAATTACTGCAATTAACCATGAAATTTCAGAAATTCACAGGGAAAACTTTCAACCACAGTAACTGGCTTGCATCCATCTGCATTTGTGAAGTTAGCTCTGATTTTTCGAGCCCCTCCAAATAACAGACTGTGAAGTGAATTCTTTAATGTTGAAGAGTTTAATCACAAATTTTTAACAAATTTGCTATTCATAAAGTAAAGCAGAACTTTTTCCAACCCATAGAGTTGAGCTGGAAATGTACCTGAAAACCCACTGACTGGAGAATGCCCTGAAAATCATGTTCCTTTCCAGTATCTCAAACTTGGCATTCCAAAATAGAGTGTCCAAAACACTCAATACTTCTGAAAAGATCAGGCAGTTTTGAGCTTTGGGTAAGACAAAAGACCTACCCTGCCCCCAACTATTTATTTTTTTTTCCATAATAAATAAAACTGCTATATCTATTCCCTGTACCATTCCTTTTACTTCTAAAATGCCCAGACCACGCACGTGCTTCCTCAAATGGAAATCTCAGAAATATGTATAGTACTATACACTACATCATTAGAATATTGCTAAAATCAGGATAGGGAATGGATGCATCATTCTATCCCAGCCAAGCATTACCAAGTAAAACCGACCTTGATCCTGAGATACAGTTCAGCATGGGAAATTTTCTGGGGGTGTCTTTAAAACTTCTGATTTTGTGGTGGCTGGGGACTGAGTGGATGTGGGTTAAAGAACCATCATGGAGCTCTGAGCAGCCAGCAGCAGAAAATAATGCAGATGTTGAATACCCCTTTTTGTTCCTCAAAGCTGCTGCCAGCTGCTCTGTGGGGCTGCTAGGGAAGCCACTGGTATCCACTGGCATGGCTGTGGGCTCTGTTCCTGGCCTGGAGAACACCCAAGCAAAAAGACATAGGTAAAGCCCCAAAATGATGCCATCGCCCTTTCTCTCTCTCATTTGTGCTGTTATTTTCTAGCAGCAGCAACCATCTCCTAATGCACCTTAGCCGTTTAATCCAAAAGTTAGAGGTGTGGGAAGATGAGAGGAAGGAGCCCTCCTGGCGTGTTTTTTTCCTAAAAACCTGTAACATTGGCCTCCCTCAGGTTTCCTGATATTTTTACTTTTCTGTAGGTTTGGTATAGCTGGCACTGTGAACGTGACTGGTGATGAAGTGAAGAAGCTGGACGTATTATCCAACTCGTTGGTGATTAATATGCTCCAGTCCTCCTACAGCACCTGTGTCTTGGTCACGGAGGAGAACAAGGAGGCCATCATCACCCCAAAAGACAAGCGGGTGGGTGCAGCTCCTTCCTTCAGGGGGGTTATCGGCTCAGGCAGCAGCAGGTGGCACTCTTGTTTCAAGTATGCAACCTGGGCCTAACCCCAAAATAATCAACCTTTCCCCGGGGGAATTCAGAAAATTTGCAGCATTACTGCACTATTTTGATTAATAACTGTGGTGGATGGCACGGTTTCAACAGCTAGCGGAGATGTGGGGGGTGAAATGATTATTAAAGTTGGGGGGTGGGGGGCCAGGGAAATAATTATTTTGGAGCTTGTTAATACACCCCAGATCCCAGGTGTAAGTGTACTATTACATTCCCTGACCGCCAGTGCAATGGTTTTGCATTACATTAATATTTAGGCAAGACAAAATGAGATGAGAGGCTGGCAAAACTGGGTTTTACGTTACACGCTCAGAGGAAACACCTGACTACTTCATCAGGCTTCCCCCAGGAGGGGTTCCTATTGCAGCGAGACACCACTCAGGCTGATGTGACCAACCCTTTCCCCGAGATGTCTTCTTTCTGCCTTCTTACTGTCAAAAACCTCACATCTTGGGCAAACCCTTTCATCCAGAACAAAACGTAACAAAACAAAACATATTGACTTGAGGAAGATGCTTGCTTCCAGAATGAGTCACTCCTTTTGCTTTCAAGCGTTTTCTTGCACTGCGTGGCAGCAGAGGACCGCTTGTCTCTGTCATCAGATTTTGTGCTCTCTGAGCAGAAATGTGCCCTCTCCTATTTCCCTGGCAGGCCCTGCAGGGAGTGGGTGTTGTGCTGCAGGGCCACCCAGGTCAACAGTGCCACCTTCTCTGGCAAGCTGTGTCAGGAGTGCTTGGAGGGCTAAACACAGTCACAAACCCCTGTGTTTTGTCAAGTAAAAAGAAGTAACAGACTACAGATCACTTCATGCTTCCCTTGCCATTTCTGTTTTAGGGTAAATATGTGGTGTGCTTTGACCCCCTTGATGGCTCATCCAATATTGACTGCTTGGCACCGATAGGAACAATATTTGCTATCTACAAAAAGGTAAGAGGGTGAATTAAGTACACATGGCACAATTCACTTGCTGAAAGCAAAATGTCTTGCGTATATCAACTTACTTAGTTTCTTTCCTAGGTACTTTAAGAGTCTTTGGGATCAACAGAGCCTCTGAAGTAGGAGAAGGGGTAACACTTGAGATTCATGTGTGCTAAAATGCTGCCTGAATTCCCAGGAAGGGGACACTCAGCCTCATGCAATCGTTAGGTGGCAGCCTCCAGACACACAGGCACTTAAATAAAGCCCTGTCACCATCAGGCAGCTAGTTAACTCCTTCAGTGATGCTTCGCTTGCTGCAGGAGAGCAGAGGGGTGTTGTGGTGCCCATGGTCACTGCCTGGACCATTTCACGGTCAGCAGTGTGGTGGCCTTCCAGTGCGAGCTAATATGCCTGTTAGGGATGGGGGTTTATAAGCATGCCAACAGTGGAGACCACCTGAGACTGAAGGAAGCAGTCACCTACAGCTACCAGTGCCTTGTCAACATGTCTGCTCCCACAGGGCTGCACAGAACAGCAACTACACAGCCAATTAACAAACAGTAATAGTTAGAGTCATGCATGCCAAGTCTTGTGATTTGATTGCTAATCTCCCAGCAGTTGGTGTTTTTCCTAAACCCTGAGCTCACAGTCATATGACTATGGGAGACCCTCAGCCATCACTATTGTGAAGTAAGGTTTACAGCACTTGTGACTGCAAGGAGGTCTTTGCAAACTCAGACACTACACTTCAAACATATGCTTTTGAAGTCCACTCTCATCTTTTCAGTCATAGTTTTCAATTGGTCAGTCCTTGTTTTTTACATTTCTGGTAGGTAGTACACTAATCTTCACTGTTGAGAGTATGCATCTACTAGTAAACCAAATAGTTACGGCACAATCTCAAGAGGGTCATGGCACAAGCCAAGTGCTGGCGTATGGCTGTACACTCCACTAATGGCTAGTGCAAACCCCCATCACAAATACAGCCCAGGCTAGACAACACCGAGATGGTGCCTGGGTATGGCTTGTGGAAAGAGCAGCCCAGGGACTACCTCCAGTACTGCCTACCACCTTGCTTTTTGCAGGGAAGAAAGCTTAGCTGTATGGATGCAATCCGTGCCAGAGACCCTTATGGTAAGCAAAGGGGTCCCAACTCTTTGCATTTATCTACCTAAAGAACGCCCAAGAGACTACAGCACCTCCTGATATTTACAGTAGGCAATAACTGCCTTGTCCACTATTCTTGAAGGTTGTAAGCACCATCTTACAAATATTAAACATTAGCTTTCTCTTTAGAAGTATGGTATTACATTACTCTGCATAACTAAAAAGGCAAGAGCTCAGTGTTATTAATACAGCTTAGCAGGTTGAAATAGAGATTAGATTTAATTTACCTGGTAATGTGTGTAAAGGCTATGGGCTGCTCAGTCTTCCCTAGAATTCTGCTTCAGGATTGAAACATTTCCAAAGAACTCACATTTTCCCCAAATGCTCAAGTTTTCAATTAATTTTCCCATCCTTCCATAGTTGTTGTTCTAATATATATTAACATACTTGATGTAAATACTGTTTCCAAGAAACTGGTTTTCATGTGGGTGGATATCCTTCAGTGCTTCATAAAAAGAAAATTACATTGCTTTGTACAAATGCTTCATATTCAAATGAAACCCCTGCTGCTAGGATGAAGCAGTTTGTTAACTTACCAATTTTCCCTGGAAAGTTAGAAACAATGTTAAATTTACAGACTTTCACTTGCATAATTCTTTCCATTAAAATGTTAATTCCAAAGTACATGTTAATTAATGCGCCTTCCTCTCAGACAAGGCAATTTCATAGCAACATTATCAACTTCAAATCCTTTGAAATAATGAAATAATAGTAAGTGGTTTATTCATTGTTAGAGAAGGGTAGTATGCAAGGAATAAAAGTGAGAAGTTTATCCCAGTAGATGGGAATCACTTAAGAAAGAAAATATAATTTCAAGCCTTTTAAAGTTCATGAACATAATTTTGAAAGAGCTGGAACAATTGTAGTTCCAAAGGATGATCCTTAGCACCTGTCTGATATTTGGTACTTTCCAATTCTCAGATGATTGCATGACTGATTTTTTCCCAATGTCAGCACCTTAACTTTATTTCCAAAGACATACCCTCTAGAACTAAAATATTTGCCTCATTTTATTCAAAACTGAAAATGGTTCTCTGGCAACTCCCAATCCTGAGCCACCACTGTAGTAGCAGTACCATTGCTTCCTGCCAGAAGAGCACAGCATCAGTTTCTTAGAGAAAGACACTGGGAAATAAATGCCATCTAAGGTTTATTTACTTTTCCACCCTAAAAGTAAGCTTTTACTTTTAGAAGCATGGGTGGTATTGTTAAACAGACCAGAAACGTCAGAAAAGTGGAGCTGAAGGAGTAGCCTTCCTGAATTAGCAGAGGCCAGAGCAAGCCATAGGACCTTCACAGTCCCTGCCGCTAAGGGACTCTCAGCTGCTGGATTGTCAGGATGTGGTGACAAAAAATAAGCATTTTTTTGCTTGGATTTTTCCCAATTTTTCATACTACTGAGCTGAATCTACAGCTGTCTGGTCATAGTCCACATATATGCTATGAAACTCTGCTGCTCTGTTTCATTCTGATTTAAATTTGTAATGTTGCCCGAATCCTCAGATGTATTTTATTTTCCCTCCCTTCCTTGTCATAAGGACAATGTCACTCCCTCCACGCGGTCCCTCAGGGAGAAGGTGTAAGAATTCAGGACAAACATAAAGGATACTCAGGAAACATGTGATGCAAACAGAGACCTGCAAACCAAGTCCTTCCAGAGCTACTCCCAGTGCTGATGAGGACTCCCTCATGTGATGTTGGCAAATCATACATGCAAAAAATTTCAAACGTGGTATCACTTGAGGGTACCCCTATAGCCAGACTCTGCAGCCTTGTTTCATCTGCTTAACACCAATGAGCCAACATAACTGTGTCAACACTCCTCAAAGCTTCTCTGCAGTCCCTCTGCCTGTTTCAGTACTTTGCACAAAGACCTCTAAAGAGATTTCACTACCACCATCTTCTAGTCAAAATATAATAGATAGGGAATCTGTCTGTGCACTGGAAAGAAGTGAAAATATTCAGCTTAATTCCCTAGTTTGTTTCACAGTGCACAGTACTTGGCAGGACAAAACTCTTGCAGTCCTAACAGTGAAATATCAGCTGATCTCTAGCTTTTCTACATGCTGAAAAGCTCTGTGAAATGTTTGAGACTGAGCTTTTTTTCCTTTCTTTTGGAAGCTTGCTCTTGGAAACTCAGTTGTGAATAAGAAAGTGAATTCTGTCCAACTGTCCATTTTCTGAAGGAGGAGTTCCTCTGTTTTTTCAGAATAGTTAACAAATATGCGGTTTCTCAGCTGCACAGAAACACAGAAAATGCATTTAAGAGATAGGACTGAAAATCTTATTTCAGAAAAATACATTCTAAATCAACACCATATGTAACCAGCAGCTACATATACCATGTTCTATAAAACAAACCTCTTTACTGTATTCATACAAAATTCATTTTTATTTAATGACAAAAGCATACAAGAAGCTAGGAGAATCATAATATGTTTGCAACTAGTAGAGTAAATGTATAATTCTGCATTTAATGCTGCAAATAATTAGTTCACTACGGACAAACATTGCTTTTGATATTGAGATATATGTGCAATGGGGATATATTTTTGAAAGAGAAGATGTTATGTAGGGTATAACAGTTTGTTATATAAAAGATTGTTTAGCAAAAGATTAGCCACTGATAGTGAATATTCCATGCTAATGGAATATACAAATGGGATTTTAACTAGTCTTCATTACATGCATTATAATCTCCCTGAAAAAGGAGCCCAACATAGAGTAATTCCAAGGGAGTGCGTACCAGATGTATTTGTACGTACTACATTTCAGCTGCCATGAAGAGGTCATTAGGAACTGGATTTTTTTCCACAGAAGAACTTGGCCAAATAATAATTATAACAATAACAATAAGAATTTTTTATAAGAATACAGCTAAAAACTCTGTAAGTACAAGTAACAAAAGTAACAATCAGCTGAAAATTAAAACATTTTTATGTGGAATTCTGTCTTCATATGCCATGAAATATGTAATTTTAGTGTTCCACATCTAGTTCTCCTCTAAATGTTGGCATACAATAACGAATGGGATCCCCAGGCTACCCCTAGCCTTCCACCTTGATAAGACCATGGCACCCTGAGAGCTCCTTGCCATTGGACAGAACAGAGGATTTTTCTGTTGGAAGAGGGGTGTTCTCCTTTGCAAAATATCTGTGAAATTCATTGTTGATTTTTTAAAGAATTTACTCAATATTCATCAAATATTTTATTTCCAACACAAAATGATCTCCACTGAGTTTTATTTTTTTAAACACATATTTTGGGCTAGGCCTGCTATTTCTATTTAGCTGCTACTCAGCCTAATTGGGACTAGGTAATCACTGAGAAATTGTCTGAGTTTGGATCAACAAAATGCTAAACCAGGGCCTGAAGAAAATTTCTGAAAGGGTTCTCATTTTAATTCCTTGTAAACCGCCATCAAAACATCCACAGAAGATCTGCCATAACTGACAAGCTTTTAAAGAAACGTGAGGATGAAACATTCCCTATCCACTTTCTAGTCCTAGGAGTACTCTTGGCTGTTCTCTTTCACCGCACCGGTCAAACTCTCGTAAGCCGTGGCTGAGGCGCAACCCCCAGAGCTGGCTGGAAATACTTGCACCAGGTCTGAGTGGGCTATTGAGGTTCTGTGACAACCAAAGTGCCAAATCAAAATATGCGTGTTGGAAACTGACTAAAAGCCTGAAGGAAATGTGAATGGTCTATGTAGGATTATATATGCAGAGCTGCACACACACACACATTACATATGCAAAGAAACATTCATATCGCTTCGGTTACCCATCTCTTCACCAGCAGAGAACAATGCACAATCTTAGTTCCATCATGTTGCACCATCTACCCTTTTATTCTGCATTACTGGAAGAAATTTGTCTGTAATGACAATTACTGCATTCACCTCTCAGTTATTCACTCTGAGGGGTGTCAGTATGACAGCTTATGTTTACGTTGCCAGAAAATTAGTACCTCTCTTCTGCCTCAGATTTCTGATGATCTCGAATTAATAGACTGGGCTGTAATGCTAAGGTATCAGCTTTATTGCAGGTATCGTATTGATTGCGTGACATGTATAAAACAACAAACTCTCAAGGTCCTGTCTCAGCGTGCACATGTACCTGCACCAAACTTGCCGTGAACCAGGGGGAACAATCTCTATTTTGGTTGCTACAAAGGCCTCCATAGACACTAAAAGGAAATCTGCCCCACGTTATTATTGAAGTGTTACCTTTTTTTGTTTCTTATAAGAATTTTACCTTCACTCCAATGGTAATTTTTCCTCAGGAAACAGACGATGAGCCCTCTGAAAAAGATGCTTTGCAGCCTGGGCGCAATATTGTTGCTGCAGGCTATGCCTTGTACGGCAGTGCTACGCTGGTCGCCCTCTCCACAGGGCAAGGAGTGGACTGCTTCATGCTGGATCCGGTATGGTCATGGTGTTAATCACATTGCCAGAGCTTTCTGTGCTTGAGTTTACTCATTTTTCTTACTCCTTGTCTCTGTAATCCAAGCAATCTCCGTGATTCTTTTTTCACCCATGTTCTGGAGCATCCCACCTCCAGTTCACAAGTATCTAATAATACATGAGTACGTTGCTTGCAATACCTCTGTTTGTTTTTAATACCCAGTGAAAGAGAGCTTAGGTTAAATAGCATTTGAAACCCTGTTCATTCAAACCAGACTGCTGATTTGCATAAGCACTTAAGAAAATTTACTCTGAGCAGTATCTTTGCCTCCATTTAAAGGACTTCTGCTTTTTTCATGTTCCTGCTCTTTCTGTTTGTAGATGAACCTCAGCATGTTCGGTGTTTAGTCTGGGGCAAGGACCATTTGTTGATATAATTCATGCAAAGTGATGTCTGATTTCCTGAGTGCAACTCACTTTTAAGGCTAAGTTGTTTAAGCTGTGCACCCAACAGTTTGCAAATGCACAACCACACATGTACAATCAGACATGTGCCACTGCCTGGTGCCCAGCTCAGGAGCCTAACAAGTGTTTCTGGAGGAACGCAGGAAGGAGATCACTCATTTGAGAAACCAGTGTTAGATATGGGCAGTAATATGGGATTCTCTTTCATAAAATGATGCATTATTATCAAAATTCTTCTAACTTTTATTAGTAGGCTTATTCCAAGTGGGAAGAACTGGGAGCTGGTCTGTTCTAGTTAAAGGCAGAGGAAGAGAAGGTGGAAGTTGCACTCAACTGCAGACAGCAGCACCTGGGGGGAGCTGACTACATTCACTTTGACATATTTAGACAAGACAGGCAAGAAGAGTTCAAAAATCAGAAGGCAGTGTAATTTCTTAATTTGTAACCTAATGACTTGTGGACAGAGATTCATGATCCATGTGCTTTCAGGAATAACTGGTATTCATTTGATATGCTATCATAATCAAATTGCTTTTTGTTCATACTACTAATGTGAGAAGTCTTCATGAACTTAACGCAGATTCTGTGCTTTCTGCTCTGTTTGAAATGCTGTGAAGTTATACACAAGGCTGGTGCTGAAAGGACCAAGCTGTGCTAGCATTTCTGCCATCTCTAGCGTGACAATTGTTACAGAAAGTCAACAAAATGTTTTGCTGCTTGCCAATCGCTGGCCTATCTTGTTCCTCTGTAGGGTCTTGGTGAATTTATTTTGGTGGACAGAGATGTTAAAATCAAGAAGAAAGGTAAGGTATACAGTCTCAACGAAGGTTATGCGAAGTATTTCGAACCCGCAATGACAGAATATTTACAAAAGAAGAAATTCCCTGAGGTAAGAAAATATCAGCACTGTACCTAATGTGCTGCCAAGCACTGCCTTCCATGCAGTCATAGAATCATAGAATCATAGAATTGTCTAGGTTGGAAGAGACCCTTGGGATCATCGAGTCCAACCAACTACCCTACTCTACAAAGTCATCCCCTACACCATGTCCCTTAACACTGCATCTAAACGGCCCTTAAACACAGCCAGGGATGGTGACTCCACCACCTCCCTGGGCAGCCTGTTCCAATGCCCTATCACTCTTTCAGTGAAAAATGCTTTCCTGATGTTCAATCTAAACCTACCCTGTTGGAGCTTGAAGCCATTCCCTCTCGTTCTGTCACTAATTACCTGTGAGAAGAGACCAGCACCAACCTCTCTACAGTGTCCTTTCAAGTAGTCCTGGCCAATGGGAAAGGATTTGAAGGCCTTGCTGGGTTCCGCCTGTGTAACCCTTTTGTGCCATCATGTTCATTTTGGATATGTATCCAATGTGTTGGTTTCTGGTGCCCTGACGTATTTTATAACTTAGAGCTTAGAAAGGTAATTCATAGGTTGCTCGTCACTGTGTGGAGGAAAATGTGCTGTACATGAAGAATCATTTTTTTTCAACAAAACTCTGAAACTGTGCTGGCAAAATGGGGAAAGTACCCTTGCTTTCTAGATTTTCTGAATATGCAGCTCAGTCATGTGTGCAGCTGGACATTTGGGGCTAGATTCCACATATGGCCCAGAAGGTGGTTGCAGGGATCTGGGTGGCATCACTTGCATCTGAGAAATGCAGTATCACTCTTGCACTGTCTTCTTGCATCATATGGAGCACCAACCAAACCACAGGTTGAAGGAAAAAAAAAAGGTGTGACGTACAATTACACTATGTTCTGTTGTTAAGAGGATTATACGGTATGCCCCAGAGAGAAAAAGCTGAGACTATCCCATGTCTGATGAACTTCCTTGTGGAGTCATACAGCTCTGTACGGCCTCTAGTCAATGCTAGAAGGACACAACACAAGCTCTCAATGTGGAAAGCTGGAAGCTCTCTAGAAAGTAAAGCTACTTGAATGGACAGCTCTGTCGTGTGATTCTTTACATGCTTAGATTAGGACATACAGGAAAAACCTCATTTGCAAACACTATGTTATCTCAAATCTGTGCTTCACTTGAGGAAAAGCTATTGAAAGTGTTCTTGCAATAAAGCAGCAGAAGTTGGCAAAAGGTGGTTTTGTTACTAAAGCAAGCACCAGAGTAGTACAGGGATTTTTTGGGGCAGTGGAGGCCTCCTCACGGGTGCTGAGCAAGCACATCGCTTTGCTGCTCTGAGACACAGGGTTGTCTGTGTGAGGACAGCCAAAGTGTCAGTGTTATGCCCACAAAGCACAAGGAAGTGCCCTGGCCATCTGAAAGGTTGTTATGATCCCGTGTTTTGGAAACAGCATAGCTCAGCTCCTTGATTTAAAAAGGGTATTATATTTGCATTGTGTAAGGACAAGAGAAAGAAGGTGTTGCCGCTCTACCGTAGCATGAAACCCGCTTCCTGGAATCCTCTGTAAGCCTTACCTGCTACAGCCACATTGGTGCTGCCCCTACCTTCCCTGCAGCACCCGGGTAGAGCAATGGTCTGTGTCTTCTCTTCTTCAGCACACAGAAGGGCACTGGGAGGTATCTGCTGGAGATTCTCTGCCTGTGGCTTGAGAAGGAACTGACACGTGGGGTGTGGAGGACCCCTTCTTACTCAGGTGGCCCACAATCACCCTATGGCCTTCTGGCCACCAGAAGTGAAGAGACTAGGTATTAATTTCAGCTACTTGTCAGTTTGTTATCCCTTTTTTCTTTTGATCCTACCTCTGTTTGCTCCTTCCCGTGGTTCTTGGTCAATATGCTGCTCAGATGACTCTCTAGCATTGCCACGGAAAACTGAAAAGTTAAAAATAAAACAGGCAAACAAAGTAAAATGTTGTCCACAGCATGTCCCATGTTCTGTATCACTGTCATTGGCAATCAAACATTACAAACCAACTGTCTGTGGAGAGAAGGGATTTTCCCTTACTATCTAACAACAGCATCCTGGATCAGAGAGTTTGGACTACAAAGCCATGTTGGCCCTCAAGGTTTCTTGTGGACCACCTAAGGCATCAATTGTGAATTAAAAGCAATGGAAAAGTGCTGCTGTTCTGCAGGTCAACTCTAAATCTCCTCCCATTGCCATGAAGATCTCAGTGGGAAATACTCATCTAGACACATCTCTTCTGGAACGAGACTCCAGAGTAAAGCTTTTTCTTTGTTAAGCACCGCAAAATCTCCTGATGCTTAACCAGCTTGAAGAGCAAGCTGCTATTTGCAAGACTGCCTGTAATTCAACACTTTTACTCCAGTCTGCACAGTATAACAGGCACTTCTGCGCTAGGAACTGTTTCTGCCCAAATTTCCCTTTGACTCCTACCTAAAGTGGATTCTTCCTCCAGTAATGCCTACAGGACCGAGTCTCTAGATAGCACGGTTCACTGATGGTAGAACTCAGAAACATGCCATGGGCATTTTCATACTTTGCTGTGCCACCTATTTTTATCTTTGCTTCCTACAGCCACAAGAAAAGTTGAGTTTCATTGCAGCTTATCTCAATGGTGATTGAGACCCATGCAATGGAGAATTCCTTAGTAAGGATTTGCCTTAGCAATGCCATCAAAAACTTATCATCAACACCACATTTCATGATGAAGTGTTCTTCTGCTAGCCAGCCCAGCAGTGCCCAAGTGACATAAAAAAACTAATAAAAACATTGTGCTTTTGTCACCATAACTATGTGGAGTGAGGGATGCAGGGTGTTGTTGCTGTAGATTGTAGAAAAGACTTTTTTCCCCCCACTCTCCTTGTCATCACAGTTATGCAAGAAAACATGGTCTTGTTCTCCTGTGGGGGAACACAGCTGTCAGAAATCAGTAGAATAAAGAAGTGAGAAAGTGACTTCCACCACATTGTTAAGAAAAAAATTACAGAACAAATCTGTTATGAGCCCTTTTTGTTCCTCTGGATTAAGCAAAAAAAAAAAAATGCAGAGGAAAAGGTGAAACTAAGAGCAATCACAAGTTTACTCAAATGTCATGGATGCTAACCAAGGGAACAATAAGGTTCTCCAACTCTTTCATTAGCTGAACCAGTGCGAAGTGCTGACTGGGCAAACACACAGCTTGGCATTACTCAGAACTGGGGATAAATTTCACGAGCATTAGTGCTCTGTTATTTTGTTTGAGAAGAAAGCCTGGGCGATACGCCAACATGCATGCAACACCTATTAACTTTCTCGTCTCATAAGAAAATGCATGAGTGACCAAACTAGAGAAACAAGAAGTAACATTTCTAGTAACTAAAAGGACTATTTATTCCTCACAAGCAGATAGCTGAATGTTAAGGGAAGTGAAAATTTTATTTCAGTCTGTGGTTCAAGTGATGAGTGTACCAGAATGGAGGAATTTCTCTTTTGTATTTTTCTCAGCACAGTCTCAGCGTTGTGTTTCTAGAAAATGAACATCTATCAGGGTAAGAAGCAACTAAAATTGCCAGTAGCATCTCATCAACTTCACATAACACTGCCCATGTACACATAAGCTATGTAAATGACATGCACACAAATTGGAAATCCAGCACATCCCAAACGTATCTGATGGCTCAGATCCACAGGTGGCTCAACTGTGCAGCTCATGGTTCGTAAATTTTATACTTGTGGATTACAGACTCTTCATTTGATAATGTCATAGAAGCAGTCCTTAGCAGTCTGTTTCAGGGCCTGAAATATTATGAACATATTATGAACAATATGCTATGACTTTTCTTAATGTTTAATAAACTTTTCTTAAGACTTACTTTACCACCTTCTGAAACCACAAAAGAGAGCTCTTCCTTTGAATGTATTTTTAAAGGAGATTTCAGACTGTAATCACATCTTTGACTGAAAAATGTCTTTTCTTAAACCGAAAACTTGTATTGGTCTCTCTTTAATACCTTTTAAGGTGTTTTTTCTGACCCTAGACCATTGTAGTTGCAAAGTCACAGATGTAAACACCTGTGAGATGGAGAAGCTATAATTTGAAGTCTAAATATGTAGTTATTTGATGGTAAGCTGTGAAAAATAAGGGATGAAATAATTGAAAGCATTGTTCAGGTGTGTCTGGAAATCATAGGGCCATGTTTAAACAAGACTAAGTATAAAAGCTCTAGAGTGTGTCTTATCCATTGTGTCTTTCACACTTTGTATTGTTGTCCTCTGAATTTCCAATACTTCTCCTAACATGTACAAGAAGAAAGAATCATGGAAATCAGCACAAGTACAGCTGAACAAGGCATATTACACAGGATGGAACTGTTCTCTGTTCCATTTTTACTACCAGCTATATCAAATATCCAAGTCTTGTATTTAGTGGCTTTGGACTCCACTTTCTAGTATTGTGTTGCAATATATTTTGTAATTTCTTGGGAATCTATTCCCATATTAAAGGAGAGTAAATATCCAAACTTTATAGTTGCATAGAACGATTTGAAAAAGTGATTTCAAAATTGAATTACCTTTTTTTCTATCTGTAGTTTTTTCTTCCCACATGTAGATTTTTTTCTCTCAGCTAACCGCATGATTTTGCTGGGAAGGGTGACTACCTTGTGATGTCTGACAGTCTTGGAGCTGGCATTGCTGAACAAATTCTCTATGTATTTCTCTGGATCTAGTGTCAGCGAACTTTGTAGAAAGCACTAAGGTCTTTTATTAGACAAGTGATCCAGACAGAAAAAAAACATGCAGAGATATTTTCAAACTTTTAGCATTGCAATATGCAAATATTTATGCGTATTAAATGTCCATGAAGTTCCAGTCTCTAGTAATTTTCTGGAGAGGCAAAAATTCATCTACTTCATTGAAGACAGAGTGAGAGATATCAAAAGACCAACAGACTTCTTGGCATAGAAACTTTCAAAAAGATTTCCTTCAGTTTACATTTGCATGGTGTGTCTCCCCTTCATAAAAATATGGTGATGCATAGCTTTTCTCAGGTGAAGCTCACTTGGTGTATGTAACTTCTATTTGTGCAAGACACATTGCTTGTCTTCTGTATTTCCTACCTTACCATTTTTACGACTAGGAAAGCTGAGACTGACACAAATACTTCCCTGATTTCTCTCACTAAAATGACCTCTCCTACATTAACTTCTAAGCTGAGAGAAGGGAAATCTACATTCATTAATAAATTGCTCTCTCTCAAACTAAGCTGCAAAATGAGTGCAATGACCAACCTCACAACTTGACAAATAAGCTAGAAGGAAAAAACTGGAGTCCTCTGGGAACCACCTGGATGTGTAGTGAAAAGTAACATCCCTCCTCATACCCTGCTTAGGAACCAGTGAAGAACCAGCAATCAAATGGGCACCTTGTTCTGATAATGTGAAGAAACTTTCGCTCACTGCAGTTTTTGCTTTTTCACGGGGATTGATACCAAATTGTGCACTCAAACTACAGGCATCTTGGTTTCCGTATTGTGCATGTAACTCTTTGAAGTGTTTATTTTCGAACCCCACAGAAAATCACTATGTCTTACAAAAGGCTAAGCTTCAGGCTGCTTTATGCATTTACAGTGTCCATAAGCAGACACCGATTTAAGCAGCTCTGATTTCTGTTTCATAACAAAATAACATTTTGCCATGCTACCAGCTGTCTAGCCTGGTAGATATAATGCTTTATGTTTTTCAGGATGGCAGTTCCCCCTATGGTGCCAGGTATGTGGGCTCCATGGTAGCTGATGTTCACCGTACATTGATGTATGGTGGGATCTTCATGTATCCTGCTAATCAGAAGAGTCCTAAAGGAAAGGTAAGCCAAATAATTTGACTTACTCTCTGGTGAAATTCGTCAGCCTGATACCTCTGGTTTTCCTGGAGATGTAAAGGAATAGTTTATATATATAAACAGATAATAATTTTCCATCTTTGTAGAAAATTATTGATGGATATGATGGTCAGCAATTGAATTTACAGAAGAAATTAAGGCAATTGCCAATTTAGGCCAAAAATTTTCCTGTGTGCCTTTATACTACAAACTAGTAAAATGATTTTCACCTCAACCAAGGGATTTATTAATTTTTCTAAGGATAAATATTTCAGTGCCATAGAAACCCATTGAGACACCTATGCAGAGCTGGCAGATACAACACAGGCCTGAGGAAGACCAATGTTAGACAACCAAGTATGCCTACCTACCGTTTCCAAAGGGTACTGAGCTTACTATCACCAGGCCTGCAAACACAGGCTTCTACTAACCGATCTGAAAGACTCTGACAGTGGAAGGTGAGTTTCATACGTGCTGAGATCAGTATTCTGGGAAAAGATGACTTCCTATGTGGACACGTGTACAAAACCCACTGTGACTTAATGCAGTGCATTGCAATGCAATGCAGTGACTCCCTGAATCTGCTGGACCGCGGACCATAGTCAACCTCAACTTTTCTTCTACAGCATCAGATACCCCTATTATGAAACTTTTAAACAAATATGTTTTAAAAGAGAACTGTTATAACCAGGAACAACCAGTAAGCTGCAGGTCACACTTAGGAAATGATTGGCTCAATGCTAAATAGATTAGTCATGGTGTTCTAACTTCAAGACCTTCTTCTTTCCTGGGCAATACCGTACTTAAAACTTCTATTCAAACATTTTTTATCCTTTGCCGGTATGCACAGGAATTTGCACTCATAAAACTACCTGCCCCATCTCCCATACTGGTGTCAGAACACCCTGATGCCTACAGTTTTTTAGGGACAGAGGACTACTGGTTCCAGCCTGGTGAGCACATATTTATCATAATAACAGCAGGTCCAAGTGGTCTGGGAAATGAGGAGAACAGGAAAAGAACTCTCTTCAGAATACACAACAGAAAATGTCTGCATTTTTGTCCAGGCAAATATGATTTAAATATATGATACAGCATCCCAGAAAAAAGAAAAACAAAAAAATCCAAACCCACAACACAACAAAAAACCAACACCCCTTCACCTATTAAACAGTGTGTATCTGTTTGTGTATCAGAGCAAGAGACAAAAAGAGAATTTGCTGTGTGTGGGAGAAATGGGTTTGCTGACTGGCCTCTTCAAATTAAACTTTATGTTTTGAAATCTCTGTTAAACCATTGTTGTAGAAAAAAAATGAGAAATGGGACAAAGTAACAAACATACAAAATACTTACATAATCTTATAGAAATCAAGATAGCTGCACAAATTAGCCTACACTGGCTATTGGACTGATCTGCCTTGCACTACCGTAGTGAAGAGAGTAATGAAAGAAGCAAAACTGTAATATTATTACAAATAAAAGATTTCTTCTTTCCCTCTCAGAGTGCAGGTGTACAGAGTTCTTTTCACATAAAATCCTTCTTGTTGCAGAGATAATGCCTTTGTGGCAGGTGCCCTGATCATCATTCCCCTGAAAGACAGTTTATGCACTTGGATAGGGAGCTGAGAGGAAGCAAATGTCACTGGAATTGATCCAAAGACGTTTGAGAAAATGTAAATTACATGGATATATACCCTTGCATATAGAGCTCCTTCTTTAAGTTAAAGAAAGGATGAGAACAAAATGCTCAATGATCAGTGCAGAACCAGTCAACGAATAGATCGTCTTTTCAAATCAGATATGTTAGATAACATTTTTTATGAACTTGAAGCTTATAGTTCTATACTAGGTGAAAAGTGTTAAACCTACCTGAAGACAAAGCCCATGTGAAGACCCCTAAGTGCAATTGCCCTACTACTTGAAGGAAAACTGCTTTCCTTAAGCCACGTAATCAGAGTTAAGCAACAAGAAACTCAACATGTGGTTCCACAGCGGTACCACTCCTGTTTTCTGGCTCATGATCTTCCAAAAGCTAGCCATGCACTACTGCTATTGGTCTTATGTTGCCTGTCAGATGTAGTTCTTGTACCCGAAGTAGCACTTCAGTAGGCTTCACAGGTAAGAATGAAGGTAATATGCGCTATTTGAGTTTGTGGTATATCATGGTTTTATTACAAACAGCATGATAAAGGAATGATGGGTAGTAAAGTCCTGTTTGTGACCCATTTCTTTGACTCTATACGGTTGCATTCTGTCGTGCTTTCTTTTCCCCAGAAAAATTCTCTCTTGCATATATGAAAAGCCCTTTAAACATAGTATGTACTAACATTGTTGTACATAAACACTTCACAGACCATCAAAGATTCAACTAAACCTGCAGAAATATAAGGTCTTTTTAAAATTAACCAGCTATAACATATGTCCTTTAAACACAGAAACTTTTGCCCCATGCCCCAAATAAGTTTGCATTCCACCAGAACACAGGCACATTTTTAAAGGTAACATTTTTAAAGATGTCAACAAATGCCAGGGCCAAACCAAAAGTGCCTCTGGACCAAAAAGGAAAATTTGCTTTTAGTAATTACTGCAGTTACTTCTGAGAAGAGTCACTATCTGGATGAGTTCGGGCCAGTAATACCTATTCACATTTCTGAAGGCCACAATCAGATCCTGAAATTTGAAACCGGGAACATCAAGTTTCAAACTCCAAAATATCCTGACCAAACACAATGCTGTTACCCCAAACTTTGAGGTAACACATAAAGCCTGCACATGAGAAGCTATTTTGGCTTTTCCTTCCTGGTATTGTTAACTTTAGCTGGCTTAACTGTTTTGCTGATGATGCTACTTTTGACGTTTTTGCCAAAACAGCTTCACTGATGCTGCACATCGGGACGTCAGGTTGGAAACAATGGTGGTGATGCTTGGAGGCAGGGTCAGTACACTCATCCTTGAAACAGCAGGTGTGAAGGGAGGTGAGGAAAGGAGGGGGAAGAAGGAGGGGCCAATAGAGAGACATCGCTGTTAAGGTCAATTGAAGTTCAGTACATAATTTTCAA
Organism: Arenaria interpres; assembly: GCA_013399435.1. Taxonomy (NCBI): domain Eukaryota; kingdom Metazoa; phylum Chordata; class Aves; order Charadriiformes; family Scolopacidae; genus Arenaria; species Arenaria interpres. Next base: position 31,952 of record VXAK01005935.1, read on the forward strand.
AAATCATGAAAGGAAGATTAGGTTCTGGTAAGTCTGTTTTTTGTATTTTCCCCCAAAGGCAATCATGTGTTCCCTCTTTCTTTCTAGCTCCGACTTCTCTATGAGTGCAACCCTATGGCTTTCATCATTGAGCAGGCAGGTGGGATGGCGACTACTGGGACTGAGGCAGTGTTGGATGTCAAACCTGAGAATATCCACCAGAGAGTCCCTCTTATCCTCGGTTCTCCAGATGATGTGCAAGAATACCTCGCTTGTGTACAGAAACATCAGAAGAGCAGCTAAGAACTTTTCAACATCAGACCTTGCTCCTCTGTCTTCAGTCTACAGGAAAACCCATACCTTTCCAAGATGGTGGTTTCTAGCAATTAACATCCATCTCTCAGTGAAAATCCCACCTCATGAGAACAAGAAAAAAGTGAGAATGGTTGATGGGAAAAACAAAGATTTAATTCCTCCATGCAGACAAATGTAAAAATCCTTTAACTCTGATTTATGCCATGCAAATGTAAAGACAGAGGCCTGATTATTAAACAAAAGTGACTTACTTTATATAGTATTAACAAAAAGAAGGGGATTGTGTCAGTTCATCCATTTGATCTGAAGCTTTGTGTCTGATAGTATTTAGTTGGCATTGTTTGAGACAGGATTTTCACATCAACATTCACAACGCCATTATCTGGATTTTCTGCTAGAGGTTTTGTTGCAAGTGCTTTTTATCTTGTCAGCCCTGAGAAGACCAAAAGTCTTGTGCTGTCTGAAAGAGTGTTTTTAAGCTCTAAATTATATATGTCTTGTGTAATTAATAAAGATGAAAAGGCTGCAATGTTGCTAGGGTATTATGATTCTCACAAGAACAGGAAAATGCCTTGTGTTATTTACAGACAAGTAACTTTCAACTGCACAAATTACAATAAACCATTGCCATGGATGTGACACTCAAATTGTGCATACTCCCTGTTTATCCACTGTTCTCTGCAACAGAAGATGAGCTTTTGCCACAAAGCCACTGTCACATCTCCATTTTCTTTTACTTAAAAGGTTCTCATTTCAGTTTGAAGCTTGCCCTCTCATAACATGCTAGGCTGCTATTCTTAGCCACCAGCAGCACACCCATCCTGTTGGTGTCCTAGCGCCAGGGCTCAGACGTGACACTGCCAAAGGAGATTGGGAATCTGTTCTGAATCTAGCAGGCACTCATTGACCAACAAGAGCAAAAATTATTAATTAAAAGAAATATGTGACTATGTTAAGTGATAAGGGTGTGAAAACTGGGGCTTAGGTTACCTTAAGTAGTAGACATCCTGATGCCTTTATAACCTTCTTACTTCATTACATGGACATTTATTTTGGCGACTATTGTGCCATAAGCAACCCCTGCCCCATCTGCTCATACTCACCTCTGCACCGTTCCCCCAGCCACGCTCATATGAGACTTTATTAAGAACACTGTGAATTACATTGGTAGGTGTTAAAAATACTCCTGCCAAGAAACTCCAACGGTTATTTTTAAACTTACAACTATGTTCTATTATTCATAAAGAAGAGGCAGGCTGAATAAAGGCAGACAAAAAATGATACAGGACAGGTATATACCCTTAGGTATTGCAATCTGGGGGGTGCGGATGTGATTTCAGTACCGCTTCAGGTATCAAAGGGCTCTTTCTGCAGGCCTTTATCTGGCACTCGTTAAAGCTGTAACAGCGACAGCTGCCCAGGATCAGCAAGTACAGCATGTACTTGTTTATTCTGTTCCTTGTCACGTGCTTCCCGAATGTCTGCTATCAACAGCAAAACACAAGCAACACTTAAATCCTGGAGAACGAAGAGAAAGCAAAAAAATACAAATGAGAGGACCTAGGTAATGGCCAACTTTGTACTGGAGAATGCAATTGTGCACTCCTGTGAAAAATAGTCAGCTGTGCACTGACCATGAAAGCTATGCACATGGTGTATGTGTGCATATATATATATACATGTTTATACATATATTTTATACACATACAGTCACTCTCTCTCTCTCCTCACTGCAATCCCCACAAAAGAACACAAATAGTTGTTGATGTCACCAATACATTGAGAAACACTATTGTATTTTTTAAATTGGAAACCTAAAACCAAGCATAATTCGAGGCTAGTCTAGTCAGCCAACAGTACCAGTACTGCATCAGAAGAAAGATCATGGGTATCCTGGTGCTGTTCCCAAAGGGCCAAGAGAGATGATTAAGGACAGAGTACGAGAAGGGACTTGGTACTACCCAGTGCAACCACAGGGCCTCTAAAACTATGACATTTTAGGGATGCACTGAAATAAAGTTTACATTGTGGTGGGTATACACACACCACAGATCTGTGTTTCTGTGCTGGCAGTTAAACTATATATCTGCATACTGCAACATGTCAACCATTCATTCAGTGCCCTAGGGCATAACAACACCTGAGTTGCCTTCATTTAAGCATGATTTCACAGCAAAATCTGCATGTATTCCCAGCTGCTGGCCTCCCCATCGTTGGGGTTTTTTGCCCTGAGTTTGGACCAGAAGCACCTGTTAGTAGAGGAGCTAGCTCTGTGTCGCCGATCCAACAAACAACTGCAGTTTGCCCGCCTGTTGACGCTTAAATGGTAAGGCTCCCAGTTTGTGGGCTGTCGGGTGGCTGGTAACTACAAAGAGATCAATATCTTCCCCGTATAAGCAACCCATGCAAACCTCAAATGCAGATTAAGAAAGTAGCAACTTTCTTCAGTGTGAACTGTGGATTTTCTTTGCCAGAGGCCCACTTTTGCCGGCTGCACCTATACTCTTTTCCTAAGTACTTGCATGTTCCCTGCTACATCTGGCACAACCTTGCAACCAGACTGCTCTACAGAGTCCTCCTTAAGCTCTCACGACAGAGTTTAAAGTTTCCCTTCCCAGTGTGATACCAGTTCAGACCATTTCTCCAGAGCTCTCTGACACAAACCGCAGGGTGTCTGTGGTGGGGAGGCACCACCAATGAAACCCTTGCGATACTGGGCCACATCTTCCCTCTGTGGTCAGCTGCCAGGCTGGCTGAGGGCATCCAGGCAGCTGAGAAAACGAGACGTAGCATTTTAATTTTTTTTTTTAAGAATCCAGAGACCGTATTTAGTGGTTGGGGTGGTGAGAAAGGGGATGCACCACGAGGTGCCATCAATGCCTCTGGGAGGAGGAGAGAAGTTGGTGTGGACCCGTGCTCACAACGAAGCTGGTCTGATTCTGCTTCTGCCTACAGAAGAAAGTGATGCCTGATATTACTCCTCAGGTGCTCATCGGCGTGACACAAAAATGAAAATATGTGAAAACATCAAGTACCTGAAGGAACAGACATGTATTTAAATATTAGTTCACACATCTGCCTTGGTATCGGTATTTAATGGTTTCTTGACATAAAATTGTATATAAGCCAATGCCAGCCTTATTTCCTATTACTTTTGGGGGAGGATGTGGAAAGGAAAGTATACTAGTTGCATTGTACCAGCTATGTTAACAAGCACGACTGTGCTTAAAACACTGGTTTCCAACTTGTTGACACACCTAATTCTTAGTTCCAAATTCAGGGCATCTCTACACCTATTTCAGAAGTAAAAGAAAAGCCGAGTACCTAAACCTGGGGGTACTCAGTAACACAAGACAACACAGATGCCCCACCAGCCCCTAATAAATGAGCAGTTGTTCGCTAATCGCTTTGACTGGAAATGAAGTTAGCCTGAACAGCCAGCCGCAAAGGGTTGGCCTTGTGACTGCGGTCACAAGACGGGGGGATCAGAGAACAGGCTGCGGCTGGCAGGCTTCCCACCAGCCCCGCGGAGCCCGGACGCTGGGGCTGCTGCCCCGACAGCCAGCCCAGCTCCCCGGCACTCTGCAGCGGGAGCTGACTCTTCCCCAAGAAAGCAAGGCAGCTGAAACAGAGATGCTGTCTGAAACACCGGATCAAACGCGCCTTTGAGCATCTGTATCAAAAGTCAGCATGCTGTTTTCCATGAAAAGTATGCGCAGGGAGGCTTTTTGGGGTTTTTTTGTTGGTTTTGGGGAGTTTTTGTTTTGTTTTGTTTTGAATAAACCCAACTGATATTTCTGGAAAAATCAGGCAAGGCTTTACTTCATTTATCAAATGGGAGCAGTATACTTCAGGCTAATTACAGATACAGGAAAAGAAAGAGCTCTTAATTTACATAGATTATACTAACTAGTTGGGCTTATTGTGAGAAAAGGGTGGATGGTATCTATGGAACAGAAGAGAAGGATTAACAAGAGGAAAGGTGATAAAATCATTAACTCCCGCAAGACTGCGAAGATAAAAGCATCTATTTTCCAGAGATATCCAAGGCCCAAAGCAGGGAACAAAATGAACACAGAGACAGAGGGTCTGCACACAAACAGTTACCCAGAGGTACAGAACCCCAGAAGTTTTGAGGAGATAGTTCCTACCACTCAGCCTTCATGACAACATGGACAACACCCACAAACCCTGTGCATTGCTACTGCAAACACTTTCAGATTTTGTTCCTCGCTTTCTGCAAATACACATGTGGTTTCAGAAAACAGAAAAATAAAAACCTCAAACCAAGCATGTGATCTGATTCCACCGAACTGATTTTAATACTTTGTGGAGATAGGTTTTCCCACTGAGATCTGCCCTTGGCAGGAGGTTGCTTTCGCCCAAAGCAATGATTTGCATCATGGGTTTTTTGGGGTCCTGTTCACCAGGAGCCTAGCAGGCTTCTGGAAGCAGCTTTTGCAGTTCTGGCCGCTACAATCGATGATGGGAGTTGGATGAGCCAGCTCTCAGAGGGTGTTGGCCAGGACAGCTACGTGCTCTCAGGTTGATAAACGGAGCTTGGCCTAAACATTCTTGTCAGCTGCTGAGCAGATCACCCGGTCAATATGTTATCCCTTTTGAAGGGATGCCTCCGTGGAGGAGATAATACACCCGCTCAATCAGCCAGCCAGCTGCGCTCGGGCTGAATGTGCGAGACCAGCTTTAATCCCAGCCCGGGGCAGGGCCGTCCGTGGTGTCTCATCGGTTCAGCGTTACGCTCAAATGCACTGTCAGCACATGCCCGGGAAAGAAAGAAGACAACTTCTCCCCACACCCCGCCGCGGCAGCACCGGCCCCGGCATCACGTGCTGCCAAAAGCATAACCTGGAGAGACCGGCGCGCCTGGCGCTTACTCACCAACTGACGCCCTTATCTGTGATTTGCCCTTTTGATCGCTGGGTTTCCTGTTTTGTTCCTGCTTGAACAATTTTCTCCCTCTTTTTTGACACAGCACAGGAAGAGAAGAAGAAGATTGCTCAAATGGGAAAGCAGGGAGGGTAAGTGGAAGGGAGAGGGCCACGCAGGCAAATGTAGATCTGAAATTTAATCTCAGTAAGAGAAAAAGAAACAGGGATGTTTACCTTTCAGCTCTGTTGGCATTACACTAGGAGAAAACAAAGCCACGGGAGAAGGCTAGCTTTCTCTCAGATGTACATGCACAGCTGCTAATAAGCAGCACAGCCTCTGGCAGCCATCCTCGCCGCTTTCGGCCTTTTTCCTCTCCCACCCCTCGGTGGTGTGTCAGTTTAGGCTAAAGACTTCGTGGGGAGGGAGATTCTCTTGCTTTTTGGTTTACAGAGAGCCCAACAAAATGGGATGATAAAGTTTGTTTCAATATCTGGAAGCACTGCAACTGAAATGACACTTCGTAACAATTCCTGATGGCCACAGGCTTGCTTCCGAAATGCTCAATTATATTGGGAGAGAAATGCGATCAAACCTCGTAACAGCACTGGATCAGAAAACAGAGGTCCCTCCAATTCTTCCTGTGACTAATGAACAACTCACAGCAGAACAGCAGCACTATTTATTCTTAATGTTTGCACAAGGCACTGTAGTTTCTATACAAACACAGAGAGGAGTTTCTTTCAACTACAGGAGAGTATTATCATAAATGTCCAAAAACCAATGCAATTTCATATCACAGCTAATGTTTTCAGTATGTATTTCCCATTCCGAAAAAAAACCTGCTATGAGCCAGTGCTTCATTCCTGAATGAGGAAAGCAAAATGCAGTACTAGTAAACACGGCTGAGCAGAAGGAATGTTAAGAGGGCTATTGAGAAGAACTTGCATTCACAATTCTTGCATTGCTGTGCAATTATGGTAAAAGATTGTGGTATGCGATTGGCCATATGCATATCTAGCAAAACTTGGCACCTGCATACACAGCAACGAACTGTACAGAGAGCTGTGTGGGCAGCTCTATCGAGCATTTTTCTGTGACCTGTTACCAGCCTCATAAACTGATCTCTTTTTATTTCGTTTGACTTTTGTATTTTAAGCAAAAGCAAGTGTGTTCCAAGACATCTGCTAAAGCTGCAAGGAGTTCTCAACATCCCGTTTCAGCATCAACTTCCAGACACCCAAAGCCGGTTTGACTGTCTAACAGCCCAGCATTTATTTAAAATGTTTTTATGTCACTGCATGCATGCTGTGCAGGAAGTTCTCACTAGTAATTAAAAAGAAAAAAACAAAACCCAAACTTAATAATTAAAACCATAACTTAGAATATTTCCACTGTGGTTCCCGAGATTCTGATTTTCCCTGGTAGATGAATGAAGTAATAGCTGTAGTAGCCCCAGAGGGCCCTTGGTATCCCACCCCCAGGAGAGCACACCTAAACCACTCTCACCCTGGAGGAACACACATTAACATAGACAAAGAACTTTGAAACACAAAGTCAATTCCAGATCAGTGTCCAAAGTAGATCAGATGTCACTAAGCATACAGACAACCCTCACCCAGCTGGAATATCATCTCCTCCTTGCTCAAATCCCAGCCCAACCACAGTATTTCCCTGGAGGCCCTCACAAACCTGGAACCATCTTCTGAAGGCGTCTGGGGAGGTCAATAGCTCACTCTCTGACTTTGCTCCATCTCTCCCCAAACCAGAAGGACTGCAGAAGGTAAGGTAGTAGGTATCAGAGCTGCAGCACCATACCTGGCAACACACGTTGGTATTTCTAAAACATGTGTTTCCCAGCATCACTTTACTGGGAAAGGCTATTACATTTTGCTCAGAAGTAGGTTTTGGATCCCCTGGGGGTGGTGACATTTCATAGATGCCTGTCTTCACGGTTTCGTTGCTGCTTTACGCACAAAGGTTGGCGGCAGCTCTTCAACAGACACTAGCATGATGGAAACAAAAACTGCTGCAGAAATCAAATTATAAGACCACTGGAAAACAAACCTTCATGCGACTTAGCATGAAAAAAAGAAATAAAGCACAGTCATGTTCCCTGTGAACGCAAGTAAAGGTGGCTTCCTCTGAGGCCTCTAATACATCAAAACTAATCAATCCATGGATCAGGTCTCCACCATGTGGCCAACGCTCCTCCTCCCAAACAAGGTTCAGGTTGGGCTCCTTGTCTGTTTTCAGATGGGCCTTGTTGAATATCATCTAGGTTCAGTTGTGTGAATTGAATCTTTGCGAATGAAATTTTGTGTCTGATTGTATCCATTCTTCCAAATGCTTGAGATGCCCCTGCACTTACCTGAAATTTCACCAACAATTTGATAAAGCCTTGATTACAGAACAGAGAGAAAATATCCCCACTAGTGACTTCATCTTTAACAATTCTTTCTTCAAAACAGTATACTAGCTACGTCTTAGTGTTTCCTGCTAGGACTTCCCAACAAAAAAAGTGAAGGGTATTGGGACAGACTACTGTTGAGTTAGGATTAGGGTTAGGGTTTGATTGGGCTCTCAACCTGTCATATACCTTAATAAAGTGCAAAGAAAATAGGAGCATCAGCTTACATTATCACAGCCATCAGGGTATGCTCAATTCCTTGGTTAATAGCCGGAAACTCCAGTTAACCTCTAGTGCATAAAAACTGATTTATTGGTATTAAGCTTAAGAGATACATGTCAGAAAATTTTTATTTCATCACAGAGACGAATTAAAGAGCAAATACTGACCAACTGATGTTCAGACGCCAGAGTTATTGTCTTCCTGTTTTTTTGAAGTGGATATTTCCATTTTCCTATACTTCCACTTGTCTCAGAATGATGGGTTTGCCGAGTGCCCTTACGCAGATCACCAGTTAATTCACTACAGCAAAACTTTGCTGATACAGCCCATCACATTTGGCTTCCCTGTAAGGTTTCAACAGAGTGAGATGACAAATATATTTTGTAACTGTTGTCCTTCAAAATATTTTGAAAATTAATTTCCTGCATGGATCGTGTAGGGAGATAATAAGCTTATTTATTCCACTGTTAATGTTTGGAAATTGATTTGACATTAGTAAGATGAAAACCAACACACATTTAAAAAAAACAAAATTCCATTCTACTTAGCAGTCACAGATAGGATGAGAAAATGACTGTTTTTAAAGGGAAACAAAATAGCTTCCTACATGACAGTAAAACACATTTCTCACTGGAGTTTAAAGAGCATTTCACGTGTAAGTGGAATAATTTCTTTTCATGGTTTTCCTTGCCTCAGGAGTACTTGTCTTTAGAAACTCATGGCCAAATTACTGAAAATTAGTCATTTGCCAGGCAGGTTGGAGAAACTGTTACTCTTACGAGATTTTTAGGGCAAGCAGAGTCTATCTAAGAAGCACCAGCACACGGAAACCAAATACAAACCCTTTTTCTTCCCAAATTTAAATAAAACAATTAATTTACACACGATGAAGATGAAAGCAGGCAATGACTGCAGAGCTTTACCGCTTTACAGAACGGTCATCTACCATGCATGTAACACAGGGCCCAAATCACATTTAGATATGCATAACACCCTGTTAACAACAACAGTAGCTGTAGTTTAGACAGGGCTTAAACAGGGCACTCTAGATAAGATGTTTTACTGGTAATATATTATTTTTAAGAAACTACTGTACATGTATCTTGCAATAAATGCAACTTCAGCTATCAGCGGGAATATAAAACCAAAGAAAGACTGAAAAAAAAAATCCAACCTGGAACACAG
>VXAK01005937.1:0-22823 GCA_013399435.1 Arenaria interpres
AAAAAAAGACTACTGTTAATTATGATAGAAATGTTTCAAAAAAGTGAGAGCTAAGCTTTGGTGTGCATCATATCACCCCAATATTCAGTCTTACAGGGATTCTGACTGACTGATAGACCTGTTCTACGTATCTTCTATTTCCCCCTCCACAATTCCTCCCCTCCTTCCCCTCCTCCCCTACCCCTGAATTTAACTATACAAGAAATCTGTAACACAATCTTGAGGTTGAAGATTAAGAAAGGATGAATCGAATCAAAATAAATAAGCTTCTGTAGAATTACAAAACTTTTTGCATGTTTGAACAACTTCTTAGAGTTAGCTTGCTGGTCTTTGCACTTCCTTATATTTTTGGCTGAAATAAGATCTGTATGAAAACAGAATCCCTTGACAAGCGCTACTCGAGAGAACTTGTAATGGGCTGGACAGCCAGTATTACATACTACTTTACACCACTGCTGAACTATTACACTCCACATAAAGGCACAAATGAAATAACATGGCAGCTATGGCTTGGAGCTCCTAGGAGCTAGAGAGGATTTTCGTAAAATCTGGGTGACAAGTCTGATGATCGACATAGTTAAAATTAGCATACAACAGAGTAGCGGGGTGGGGGGGAAGCCATTATTATTAGGCTTTGCAGTATGGCTGCTTCAAAAGGCAGGCTGATTAAAGGGAAAAAAAGAGATAAATACACCCCTTCATTCACTAGACCTGGCCAGGAGGCCTCGGTTACATTAAGTAACTGCAGTCTGTATTAAGCTAAGATGTGGTTAGAGCATCTCCAGATCAATCTACTAGGCAGCTGCAACAATAGTCGTAGTACGGTGCAGACACAGACAACCTAACTGCCAACTGACTGGCTTAGGTACAAACTGTAGACTATTCAGAGCTGTCCAAAACACCTTCCATCACACTAGCCTCTTTGTGTAGGTAGTTCTATGACAGACTCAATAGGAAGCAAATATATTTCTTTAGAAAGGGAACTCACTATTCATAACTTTCACTTTTTTTAATTTAATTTTTTTTACATTTAACATTAGTTCTGTCTTTAGAGAGGAAGAAAAAAGTAAGAAAAAATAAAATGTTTTCCCATATCCATGCTGTCCCTGCCTTCTAAGATGACACCATCTGAAAAATTTTCAGGCTAGTTTTTATTTTTATGTGCTCATGCAGGAGAGGTACAGAATCATCTTCTCTATTAAAAATAAAATGTTTGCATGAGGTTTTGCAGTAAAAATTCAACGTATTCATCATAATTTCAAGTCATCCTGACAGTATCACAAACTTGATGCATTGTAAAGTCTCACATCTAATGGGTAAATCAGATTTCGCTAAAAATATAAGCACTGAGATTTTATTGTAAAGGGAGCTGTTTTCAAATCGGCTACATGATTAATGTAATTTTTATAGACTTTACATAAAAACAAGACATATTACTGTTTGGGGATCAAGCTAACTTTAAAGAGAGGCTTCTTAAGGAAATTTGACTGCCAGAATGAAAATGGAAATTATTATCAAATTTCTCTGTCTCTAATGTTGTTTTGGGAGGAGCTGCTACATAATTCTGAGGCTTCCAAATTCAATTCTTTGTCACATTCAGTCTTTGCCATGTAAACATTCAACGGTTCCAACAAAAAGAATATCCCAAATCTTTATTACAAAAAACAGTACCTTGACCTTGTATTTTAAAGTTAAATGGAGTGACATTATAAAAATTAAATTGGTTCTTCCTCATTTCCATAATACTCTTTAAAAAGCCTTGCCTAGCCTGGAGTATATGTCCTATTTCTTTATCTTTCTTGATGACCCCTCATGCCTGCAAGTCAGCTCGTTTTTCTCTGCTGAAGACTGCACCCTACTGCTGCATGGGCTCCAAAATTTCCATTAAAATCTAGGGCATCATCATTCATTCTTATCTGCAGCAGGCTGCCGAACAGTGCGATACCAGCAACTGCATGCGAACTAGTCTCAAAGGACAATATAGTTATACACATCACCATCCAGTACAAAGAAGAATTCTACCTGCACTACACGTTATCACACAGAGTACACCAGGAATCTTAAAAACACTGGGTTTGGTGTAGGATGTTGATATTAATTCTCTTGCAACAGCAAGTCTTACTTAAACAGCAATTTACCAGTAGGCAATTAGCTTCTCAAAGAACATTTTTATTAAGTTCACTACACAATGAAATGAGATGTCTCATCAGCTATTGAATGTTTGCTGGTTGAAGCATTATTATTTTAAATTAACATATTACGAGTACCTGAGGGTATTTACACTTGTCTATGTGCTTAACCCTCGAGTTTCTAAATCCCTCTTCTTCAGGCTGATTCCTAATCAGTCTTCATACCCAAAGTACACAGACACCTTTCCAAAGTGTTTTCAGTCAGTTCTGCTCACTACTGTTTCTTTTCTACTTTGCAAGAACTCATACATGTGTACGCATATAGATGTGTTTATATACAGACAGTGCACATAATTATGTACCATTCTGTAATTTATATGCTTATATAAACACACATTCTATAATACCGCAGATGAACTTCAGTGTTGCCATGCTATTTTGCCGCATCTCAGCTGTCATAACTCATCTTCACTCCTCATTCTACAGGATGATGAACTTTTTTGTATCCTGAGCCCACACCATTACACTCCGTGAGGTAAGAGAACAATAATCTAAATGACCTGTTTGGCTAACACCTCTGTGGCTCAGTAGACAGCTTTGCTATTGTCCAGGCAAGAGAAGAATACAGAACATCTAACTGCAGTCACGTCAGGATCAGACAATTCTGCAGCAATCTGCACCTGAGAGGATTTGCCACTAGTGACTACTACTACAAAATAGCTCAGCACTATGAGAAATCTTATATTGGAGGCTGAACTGATCTGTTTTGGTGGTTCTTTTTTTAAGTGACATGTTTGTTGCTGCAGCTTTTTCCACTTTTTGTCTGGTGGCTACCATCACCTGAATCTTTCTGGTGTCCAGCACAAACAGCTCTTACTCTTTTTGTACTTGTAGGCCTTTGCCCCAGGATGGCACAAACACATCAATGTTCTCATTGTTGTATGGGACGAAGTAAAGCCAGCTAGGTACCTGTTTCTTCCAGTGGATAAACACATACATTGACTACATTGACCAAGGACAGAATAATCTATTAATGACTCGTTATTTAAAGAGTTCAGAGGAAGTAGATTATATTCTTCCTTTTTTTTTTTCTTTTTTCTTTTTTTTTGTCTCCTTCAGAGACACCTGCAACAGTGTTTAGCAAAGGAAGCAATAACTCATGATCAGCTCTGATATGTCCTCAAAAAGACAGATGGATAGGCGAGCTGATGCCTATCCTTCATCTACTAACATCACAATATGGCTAATTCTGGTTATAGTCAGCGTCTATCCTGGACCTAGATATAGTATATTCGTAGTGGCTAGACAATCTTTACAGTAGGTTATATAGCTGTTATAACTGTCTCACCGTTAGGACATTTCAAAATGGACTATAACTAACCAGGTTAGATGTATGCAAGGCAGCATTGTAAGCATTCTTTCTGTTGAATAAATGATCAACTGCAAACCAAGCTTTCATTGACTGGCATAAAAATAGGCAGATCACAGAGTACATGATCTTTTCCACTGAGCAGTCTACAGCACTTTTAAAGAGAAGAAATGTATTGAGCTTAAAAGTCTTCAGTGATGCCAAAACAACACGTTAACATTCTGAGACAGGTAGGGAAAATATTAAATCCTCTAATGATTGAAACATAGCATTGATAGAATCTAGGCAGAATGAATCAAATTTAACTAGGATTGTGTCCACAGCATGGCTTTTTGCTGTAGGCAACATGTCACATAAGATGCTCTCACCACTTTCAACAGGTTTCCCACACAAAGTATGTATTTCTCTACTGGTTCCACAATACATATGTCTTATGAAGCATATGAGTCAAACAGATTCCATGTGGCAACAGCATAATCACTGGCTTTAAATTTTTGCATATAGGTTACACATAGACATCGACAAATTTACAAGATAAAATACAGAACAGCATATATATATATATATGGTTTCATCCTGCAATCAAGAACAAAGTAGTCTTGCACATTTCAAACTTTTTCCTGGAGCTAATTTCAAAAGGTATCATTGGGAAGGATGAAAGGCATCTTGACTTTTATGTTAGCAGACTTACCCCATTATTATAATTTCACCCCCATTATAATCTTGCCCCATTTCACCCCAAGCTTTTTGTGCTTAGGAGAAGGATGCTGTGTTCTCCAAGGAAAATAAATGTTTTTTTAAAAGCCTAAAAATAAATACTTGGTTTCAGAAAGAGTCAAACCATCTTTGAATAACATTCAGAGGATATAATATTTGGGGTTTTTTTATTCTGATATTATAGGATTATACATTACTATTTTAGTAAGCATAGTTATATTTCACTGAATTTCACTGAATTTTTTTGGAGTTGGAAGGGACCATAGAGATCATCTAGTCCAACTCCCCTGCCGAAGCAGGATTGCCCAGAGCTAGAGCATGTTACTCAGGACGGCATCCAGGCGGGTCTTGAAAACCTCCAAAGAAGGGGACTCCACAACCTCCCTGGGCAGCCTGTTCCAGGGCTCTGTCACCCTCACTGTGAAGAAGTTTTTCCTCATGTTTGAGTGGAACATCTTATGTTCCAACTTATGCCTGTTACCCCTCGTCCTCTCACTGGCAACCACTGAAAAGAGTCTGGCTCCCTCCTCCTTCAAACCACCCTTTAGATACTTGTAAGCATTGATAAGGTCTCCCCTCAGCCTTCCCTTCTCCAGACTAAACAGCCCCAGTTCTCTCAGTCTTTCATATTCAAGAACAACAGTTTCACTGCATAAAAAGGTAATCTCGTGTCCCAAAATAATATCATATGATTTATGATAAATTTCCATATACCTTCTTTAGGTGCAATCCTATATCTGAATCCTATAGCTGGAGGATCAAGTAACACAAATGAAACAGATATTGTTATGAGGGCAATACTCCTTATTGACACAGTGCTATATCCATTAATCTTTTTCAGAACTATTATAAGAATTCAATTCAATACCTTGGAATGCTAGGACAGCAAGAGAAGGATATACTCATCCATAGGCTCACAAAAGTACAACAGTAAGAGGAAAGAAAATGAACTTTAATCTGTTGCTAAGAAAACTTAGGTCCTTACAATACTGAGGCTGAAACAACCAGTAGCATCAATGAGCCCAAATAAAATGGCATTTTATTTCCTAAAAAAAATAAAATCAATAATTAGTTCTGTTTCACTGTGTGCCTTTTCTCTGGAATATGTGTGTAGCTTATTTTACTAATTACTTGGGACTTGAATTGCCTCCTTCAATATCTGCTGAGCACCAAGCATGTTTTTCATGGTATGTAGTTTAAAAATATCACATGAATACTAAAAAATTATCATTGTTTAGCTAGTTACAGAAGGGTATATTTTGAAATAGCATCACTTATATTCTCTATAACAAACTTTATGTATTTAAGGCATTGTGTGATAGCAGGACCCTTGAATCAGGGACTGAGGTGGCCAAATTTGGTTTGAAACCTCAGTAGGCAAGGTTTTGTACTTTGCAAATATTTAAACATTTGTTAGATTGGAGACAGTGCTCTTTTGCATCTATATACCCATCGTGATGTTGCTATTATTCTCTTCCAGTTATTACTCAGAATTAATATGATTGGCGTATTTTAACAATTCCACATGGTACTTCTAATCCCTGGTGAAATCTAGATGTTAATTAATTCAAAAGAAATTAAGTAGTCATCTCAAATTTTCAAATCCTTATGAAGTACTATGTGAGCTGATGTTGAAATTCACTTTAAGTAATTAATCTTCCATTCCTGCCCCTGTCTCTGTTAATGTTAAAGCATTTTTAAGACACTTTGGTGACGAATGAAGAATAGTTCACAAAAATACATGCTAGGACATGACTGTGTTTTATAATTAGGCCCAGAAGGAATGGGTCTTTTTGTTCTCAAAAGGCTGTACTCTTTAATTTAAGCTAGTTTACAAGCCACTCTGGTTAAACAGTACAAAATATGTACCTTTTTTTAAAATATTTCTAATTTTTCTAGTTGATTAGTATTCATATTCCAGAATAAGAAGAGTGTCTATGGACCTACATGTATTTTTTAAAAACTTTATTAAAAGGAGCATCTTCCACTTTACTAGTTTATCCTTCCTGCATTAATAGGAAACTGAATGTTTTTTTTCCCCACAATGTATTATATTCACTTAAGCACTATAACGCAAAAACGTCAGTTGTTAATAAATACTTGTTACCAATATGAACCTATTCTAAATAATCACAGTCACATTTTTGAGTTTCCTAGAGAAACAAGACATGCATTTTCTGTCTTCTTTCCAGCCACCTACCCGTCATCACTTTGGCACCAGCAACTTTGGTGTGTACTAGTCCATTTCCACCAGATCAGAAGAAGTCCAAAAGATTATTTGATTCCTATATATTACATAAAAATTGATGGTATGCTACTAGAGGATAGCCCAAATCAATGCCCTCCCAACAGAAACGGAGAACGTAGCATGAGAGCAATAGTTTTATACTTTATGATACCAGCAGCTAATCAGTCAAATCTTACTCCACTTCCAAGCAATGACAATATATGATTCCTCTTAAGTGCTCCATAATAGGGGACAGGGCTAAATGTGGGAATGCTTTGACAGCAGAGTAGAGAACTTCCAGGAAAGAAGTTGCAGGGAATTTAAGCTTACAGATGGGGTCTGTGCTGAACAGAACTCCAGGAAAACCGACTGTGTTACTTGTGCTACTAATGACCTGCTTGCTGATGCTTTACATACATTTTTTTTCTCCAATGTTATTTGCTTTGGTTTTTATATGCAAGATTTCTTAGAATGCATTATTTCCATACAAAAATAAGTGCTTGTAAAATTAATAATAGTGTTTGAAAATAACTGGAAAAGTATTATATTTACATAAGCAGTTCCTTGATAAGAAAAATAATTAAGGTATGAATTATGTTGTTCTTTTTTCATATGTGGTTGCAAGCAGAAAAAAGCATGGCAAAGAAGTTCACCATAACAGCAAGAGGAAGCTGGGGGACCTAAAGCACACTTTGAACTTTTCTGACACTTAGGTGTTGTTAGGATTGGAGGAGCCTTTAAGTGAGATCTTACACGGAACAGCTAGTACAGAACTTTTGGTGGTTTTCAGTTCTTTTACTTGCATGCACAGGGCAAAACAAAGGTGAGCCAGTTCTCAAAGTAAATCTGTCCCAGGGTACTTTTTTGCCTGTATTAGGAGTGTTTCCTGAAACACACCTAACCATACCTAAATTCCAGGCTTTCCTCGGGATAGATATGTGGGATCCATAATGATAGTTAACTTCATTCAGTAAAAGCAGAAGTGGAAATCTGTGCATCTGTTTGGAAGTGAGATTTTTATTATTTTTTTTAAGCTTTAATTTTATTTTTGTTGATTGGATGTCATGGTGTTTGTTCAAGATAAGACAAAGGTTTTCCCCCTCTTGTAAAATATATTCTAAGTAATTTCACTCTGAATGAGAACAAAGTTATTATTTTGAATAGAGGTTGTGATACATCAGGAAAACAGACTTCTTAAAATTGAACGCATGTGAGAGCATGACTAATTACAACAATCAATCTTCATGCATTAAAAGATACATCTGTTACCACAGTATTTGATTTTATATTACATTTTATGTTATAGAGTACTTAGATATACGCTGTGCTGTTACTTCAAAAATAATGGTTTATTTTAGAAGTAAGGATGCTCATAATTGTAGAAAAATTATAAAATTCACAGGCATCCAATCGTGGTAGGATTTCTATACCCTTGTTTTGAATATGGACAGAGAAAGAGAAAAAGAAAAGATTTGAAATGTTTTCTGGAAGCCTTTACCATGAGACCACTCCCTTGATTTAACTCACCTACTACCTTTCTTCTTAGATTTAGTTAACTTGCTACTTCTTGCAATTCCCATTCTGCAAACCTGAAGAGAGGTGGATGGTACTATTCAACAAAAACAAGCACTCCAAACTAATTCAAAGTATGTCCTACAGCTATCAGAGGTAAGTAGTTTACATGCTGAAGCACAAGATTCAAATGTAATTTCAAGAGTAGTTAATAGGATACGATTATCTCACACATTTAACAGCTACATGTACAATTGAATATAGTTGTCCTGCAACAAGGAATACCACAGATTGACTGGAAGTATTTTAAATTAGAAACACAAGTGTATTATTCTGTGGTGCTGTGTCTATTCTGTCCCATGTTAGAACAAGCTGTAGGTAGGGTTTGACCAGTTTACTTCATTTTTCTCCCTTAATTGTAAACAAACAAATCCAGGAACCTTCATCTCTGATGTTTCTTGACTCAATTAACTTTTTGCAATCTGAAGCACAAAAAATTGTGCTAAACCCATTAACTTTTTAAGCCTGATTTCTTTATTGCTTCAGTCTGGTATGGTCCGTGTTTTCAGGAAAGAGAAAAAAGTGGTACAGTGTAGTAGCTATCAACAAAGACTACAATAACCAATAGCAATATTCTATTCATTTTGCCACACCAAGAATCCCACTCCCTCACCCCCTAGAAATATTACAGCATCTTTGCCAGGTGACTTCACTGATTTATCAAAATGTAATTAGATCAACATTATTTTCTGCATTTGAATTAGTACTTTAATCAAACCTTAACTATTCATTCCATCCTCCGTTGTCTTTTATATGCACAGGTTTTCTAGGTTATTTTTAATGCTGAAAGAATTTCCTATCCAGTTCACTATATGGGAGCACAACCTGTTACATCAGCACAGCTAAAGGAGCACCGGAAAGCTGGAGGAAGCTGGGGATGGATGAAGTCTGCTTTATACTACTGGTGAAGAATACCTGAGCGTTAGTTCAGGCTTCAGTTTCTCGTATCTTTTGACATCACTATATGCAGGATTTTTGTACTAACTCCTTAGCAAAACACCCACATTACAAGTCAAAGTCTACATGCAAATACCATCTCTCTTCCCATCCCTTCATCCTGTAGCAGGGCTGCTTCACTGTCCAGCTGAACAGAGCAAACTTGTCATGCACAGGACAGCAAACAGGAGACTGATGTTTTCTGAAATAGCATCAGAGACACAAACCAGCAGCAGTGCTGCAACACATCACAAGTTTCCTTCAAATCTCCCCTGCTTCTTCCCTGGACAGCATCACAGGGAGACCACCAGTGACAAGTCTCTTACTGGCAAGAGTCCACTGCTGGGCAGCAGCTGTCCCGGCTGGTTACCCAAGGTGACATGCCCTACTTAGCACTTCTGAGGTTCATCCAGCATTAAAAGGGATGCAGAGTCCAAGAAGAAATCTTAGTATAACTTTTCTTACTCTCTGGCTCTTCCCTGATATTTGGTGAGAAGTAACAGAGTTTGGGTGGGCAGCCGGACAAGCAAAGACCCTGTGTTAATTACTCAGCTCAACTAAGCATCTCAGCCAAAACAATATGATACTGTAGGCAAGAAAAACCTTGGGGCAGTGAAGTCCATGGCAGCTTTGCCATCCTCTCAGTTAATTTCACAATAACACAATTGACATCTATTAGTGATAAGATGGTCTTTTCGCTTCCACTGTAACAATCAGATACAAAAATGCTTATGATTTCATTTATATGAAAACTTATGAAAGCTTTCAAAAGGTTCAGGTACACATTTTGTATGAGCTTTTGCATGATGTGCACATGAATTAGGTTTACCTAATGATTACCAATCAGCTATTATCCTGGCTCAAGCAGAAAATGAATGTGCCTAAAGTAAGTAGTTTTAAACATCAGGTTTTAACTTCATCCCCAAATGCCTATCCATAGTACTTTCAAGATGGAAATCTAGCAAAACTGAGCGTACAATACCAATTACATAGCCCTCAAAGTGTCAAGTTATCACAGAAAGCTTATTCGGGAGTAGGTTTTTAAGTTGATTTAATTTAATCCTAATGCCAGAAAGACTAAGAAAGTCCAAAATAACTATAATGTGTTTGAAACTAGAATGAAGTGATTCGACTACATTTTTCCTTAATTTTTTCTGTAATTTTTATGCCAGTTCTATAATACATTTTTTTGTAGATGAACTCTAGAAATGTTTTCCCTACGCTTCACTGAAACTAAGAATTGAAAGAAAACTTTTGCTTGGTAAATTGAGACTTTCGAAATCACTGGAAGGCACCTACCTAACTTCTTACAGAAATCCCATCCTTAAGATAGCATAAGATATTTCTTCAAATGAGAGCCTAACTGTCAGTATCTTGACAGGAAAAAAAAAAAAGAAAAAAATCACCTAATGTTACCCTAATTTCAAAATTTGGTGATATACTTTATTGATAAAAAATAGAATTTGGTCATGCTAGAGATCATGTTAAAGATTTGGGAAGTCTGAGAATGGTTGGATGATTAAAGTACTGGCAAATATTGAAGAAAATTTTTCTTTCTTCATTTTTCATTATTGTTGGAGTTTGCTTTCTTTAGTTTTCTTCTTTTTAGTCCCCAGTTAGAACTCATCTAAGAGGGAAAAGTTTCAGTGAAAGAATAAACCAGCCCTCAGGGAAGGAGAAGGAAAAAGTGAGCCTCATTCAGCTTCTTTAATGTCTGCGTTAACAGACAATAAAGAGACATTTTCAAAAAATGCAGTGATTTTAGATCTTCGTGGATGAAATTACAATAAAGTTAGTGGTTCTCTCACCTGAACACCAGAGCTAATCTCCATCCTTAAAATGAGAACCCATCCCTGCTTTTCTTATCACTGTTTCCACAAACAACATGTAAAACATCTTTCCAAAATAACCATGTCATACAACAGTACATATGTATATCTATGCATTTAATAGTTTATCTCCTTTTCATTTTTGATATGATCTTCTTTATGGATATCCAGTTGCTTAATATCGTAAATCCTCATCTCAATTGTACTTCTAAGGTATTGCATACATTTTGGTCTATTTTTTTAAAAGTCAGTGCAACTTTATCAGTGAAACTCCTCCTGAATGTTTACAGAGTGAATAAAGACACATGCAGCTGATATTACACCAGACAGTGTCCGTAGCAAGAAGTTAAAGGGGAGGTGGTGCCTCTACTCTGCTCAGCCCTGCTGAGACACATCTGGGATGCTGGGTCTTTGTCTTAACTATTCTATAGTTTTTTCCCCTCTATTTGATACCCTCTTAATATTGTTACTAACTATAATAATAGTTAATACAATCCTCTCCATTAATACAGATGGGGGGATGAGGTATTAGAAAGCATTCCTGAGAAAAGGGACTTGGGGGTGCTGATGGACAAGAAGCTGGACATGAGCAGGCAGTGTGCACTTGCAGCCCAGAAGGCCAATCACATCCTGGGCTGCATCAAAAAACGTGTTGCCAGCAGATCCAGAGAGGTGATTCTGCCACTTTGCTCTGGTGAGACCTCACCTGGAGCATTGGGTGCAGGTCTGGAGCCCTCAATAGAAGAAGGATATGGACCTGATGGAGCGGGTCCCGAGGAGGGCCACAAAGACGATCGGGGGGTTGGAGCACCTCTGCTACGAGACAGGCTGAAGGAGCTGGGGCTGTTCAGCCTGGAGAAAAAGAGGCTCCAGGGAGACCTAGTAGCAGCCTTCCAGTACCTGAAGGGAGCCTACAGGAAGGCAGAGGAGAGCCTGTTTACAAAGGCTGTCAATGACAGAACGAGGGGTAATGGCTTTAAACTGGAGAAAAGCAGATTTAGATTAGACATTAGGAATAAGTTCTTTACTATGAGGGTTGTGGAGCATTGGAACAGGTTACCAAGGGAGGTGGTTGAGGCCCCATCCCTGGAGATATTCAAGGTGAGGCTCGACAAGGACCTGGGCAACCTGGTGTAGTTGGGGGTGTCCCTGCTGACTGTGGGGGGGTCGGACTAGATGACCTTGAAGGTCCCTTCTGACCCAGATGATTCTATGATTCTATAAGCTAACACTATGTTATTTGTTATCAAGGAATTTTTTTTAGTAGGTGAAAAAAGACTGCTTAATTTCCCACAGCCCAAAAGAATGCTCCTTTCTTTATCATATGTTCTGAGGCAACCAGTGACCTTACCAGGATTTTCTTTTCTTCTCCAAAAGCATCTCAAGTCAAAGACGTAAACTCAGTAAAATTACCAATTTAAACAGATTTAGATTTTTATAAAACAGAGCATGATAAAACTATAGGGAAGTTCATATCCTAAACAGTTATTGCACATAAGAATTCAGAACAAGGTCTATTATCAAATGTAGGTACCCAACACTGTTCAAGATCATTAAAAAAGGAACAAAGCAAACCAGCAAGACAACCTAACTTATTCAGACATATTACTATCACTGAACATTGTTTTGGACAGTCACTGAAAGTGTATGTTGGTGATCTGACTTTAGAAATGCTCCATTGCATTTGTTGCCATGAATCCTTGAATCATCCATTTGATAAAGTTTCAGAAAACAACACTACAGAAATGAAACTGCAGGTTCTTGGATTCAAAGCTAGAAGACATCCAGTTGTGTTCCTTTCCCAGCAGGAGGAGATAACAGCTCATTCCCCTCCTTGCTGACACGAAGAACTGACAGTACAATTTTCCAGCAATGTTTTCAGCAACAGCAAAATACAAGAAACTTTTCTTCTTCAGCTAAGGTCATAGAAACCATTCAGTTCCCTGTCTTCTTCCCGTCTCAGCAGGCAAGAATAAACAAACCAGGGTTATACCTTGCTGAGGCCAAAATAGACATTGCTGTTTCTCTGCAGTGGGAACCAAACACAATGATTCCCCTCGGGCCATTGGACAATGACCAATCACAATTCCTTACCACCACAGAAAGCAAACAAGAAGCAAACCAACCCAAAACTCTACCACAGCATTGGTATCTTAACTTTAGCTCAGGCAAGCTGTAAATGTCACACCCCACAGAAAAGCAAGTTTAACTGCTTTCTGCCAGGCTGAGAGCAGCAGTACTCTGTTTTCTTGCTTTTTCAGGAGAAAGATCTTTAATCTACCTCATAGCAAGAAGCTACAGGACAAAGGTCCATTGAGGGAATTCAGAATTAACTATTAATGATTATTTCAGTAGTCTTTGACAAATAGTTGACTGCAACAGCCTGACACAGCTATTATTGGCAAAACCTCACGTGTATCACCCAGAAAAATATTGTGACAGTCTAATAAGGTGTAACCATAGCACTATCTACATCAAGCTGTTGATCAGGATGAATCAGTCGAATCTGAAAAAGAATTAATTTAATGGATATCTATTCTTCTGCCCCCAAACCAAAGAGTTAACCTTTGACAAGTCATCTGTCCTCACTTTTGCTGTTGTAAAATATTTTTTTTATGCCACTAGAAACCACTCAACAATTTTCCTAGAGATATAAATTCACAAATCTTTTGAAGAAGTGCGAATCAGATTCGGTTGCTTCTTCTCATGTTGTGATAAACAACAATTTACAAGAATCGTAGAATACGTTTAACTCTTTCTAACAATGATTTATACCAGCACATGATTTAATCATGACAAACTCACAAAATAGTACAGAGTTGGTGATACAATACACAAAAACAGAAAGTCATGTAATTCATTAAAATATACTGAAATTATTAGCTAGTGAATACTGAAATGAGAATTCAATTCCTACATCAGCTGATCAAAAATACTGTGAATGCAGCCTTTATGGTGTCCAAAAAAGGTGGCATCGTGGGGTTTTGCTAATAAAGGAAATGGATGGTACTGAATTACTTAATCAGACTTGGAACAGAATGCAAAATTGTTTGCATTTTAAGGGTTTAGAGTGATCACAGGTTGAGATACAGCCACCACAGCTCTGCATAATAAACAGCACTGACCAGAGAATGACAGAAAGATGGGGAACAAACATACCTGAATCACACAAGCAAGGCCAAGAAGCAGCATCTGCATATTTCAGCAGAACATTTCAAAGTTAATCTAAGTTTGTACTTAGTTAATTACTGTGTTGAAAAAACCCAAACCCTCTATTACTGTAAATCTAAGTATACTTCAAAAGCGGTAGCTAGAGACAATTTTTAATAACTGAGGGGAAAAAAAAACACCTTGTGACAAATTAACAACTTAATTGGAGCCTGGAGAACAAGAAGCTGCTGAACAAGCAGTTATGGCAAAAAACTCCATTTATGGAAAGGCTGTAAAATTGCCAGCATTGTGAAGATCTAAACTATCCTGTTGACCCTCAATTCTGACTGTAAACTAAATCAGACTTGAAAAGAGCAATTCAGTTACTTAAATGTCAATTTATTAATGACTTTAAAAAAAAAAAAAACAAAACCACACACAATCCACCACAAAGTTGTCCTCTAACCTATTAGGTTAATCTTACTATAGAAATAACAGAAATAACTGCTGGGCTAAGCTGCCTTTATCCTTCCATAAGGGAGGGCTATCTTGATAAAATGCTCTGTATGTATATATGTATATAACATTTGCCAAAACAGAACAGATACTTAGACATGTGACATCTACAAAAAGGATTTTTTGTGATTTTCTAGAACTCTCCAAGTCTTTTCCCTCCATCTGAAACAAAATGGTGTCAAAATTAATGTGTTTTTATATTTTACTTTTAATGAAATCCTATTATCCAAAGATGAAAATATTTTCACGAGCAGGTGTGCTACTCAGATTGCTGAATAATTGTGTTTAGCTTTGCCACTTCTCAGCCTCTAGCACATCTGCTTTACTGACAAAACAGAGATCCAAGGACGGAGAAGAGAGAAGGAAGCTTTTAACAATGAAGTACAAAATGTAAGAATGAAAGCAAAGAAAAATAGTACATGTATTGTCAACACCCAGCAAACAGTGGAGACAAACAGCTTTTGAAAAACCAGGTTGGTTAGAACAGAAGACGACATTGCCTGTCAGCAGTGATCCTGAATGTTTAGCACTGAACCTTGTACCTAATGTTTTCCTTCCCTCCATAAGTGTCCTCATTGGTAACTGTCAAACCAGTAATCCACCTCACTTAAATAAATTTAGAGCATTCCAAAACAATTTGAAAACATTTCAGAAATTGTTTTGAAAGCACAATAACACAGTTGTAGCTAATTTTCAGTTCTGCTGACATACCTACCCATTTAAAACACATTAAATAACCCGGAAGAAAAAATTTAAATAGCTTATCTCTAACTGTCTTCAGCAAAAGTGTGCTTCTTCCAAACGCAACTGCTTCCTGTGAAAATGTATTTTCTACTAATTCTACAACAATATCAGTCATGCTTCTTTTATTCTGATGTTAACAGTGCATTAATAATATTTCGAGAGTAAAATGTTCACTTTACAAGTGTATTAAGCAAGTAATGTTAGGCCATTAACCTGTGAGTTAGTTACCATGGATTTAATAACTGCAGTTTAAGTAGACAAGTAGCCTTTTCCTATGATAGATCTATTTGTTGTTAAGAAAATCTTAAGTGAACTTCACCCAGATATTATATCAGATATTATTTTTGTGTAATGGTAGAACTTAAGGCAGTGTAAAGTTACATTCTTGGCCTGAATATGAAGTCAAAATGCCAACTAGTAACCTGAAAGAGATATAAATATTTAAATAAGATGTATAACCTTCTTCTCTACACAAGGGAATTATGCCACAGTAGAGAAAAAAATTGCTTTAGGAAGTGATTTAGCTAAATCAATGCAAGTTCCTTTGTGGATAATGATGGCTTATGTTTACTTTATCTAAATTGTTATTAGACACTCTT
Organism: Arenaria interpres; assembly: GCA_013399435.1. NCBI lineage: Eukaryota > Metazoa > Chordata > Aves > Charadriiformes > Scolopacidae > Arenaria > Arenaria interpres. The sequence goes on from VXAK01005937.1 coordinate 15,789, forward strand.
CCCCAAACTAAAACTGATATAATTTATCTAAGTTCATTCAATTTTCTTGCGTACACAGGTTCAGTGGATTGCTGGACACATTGTCACCAGGCAACATAAAGAAAAAGCATGTGCTCTACAAACCAATCATCCCAGCAATTAAATGGCATAATATTGTTCTCCTTGATGGCTATAGACAAGTTTTCATATCCAGACAACTACAGACTTGGTTAAAATTTAAAGTCATGTCAAAAAGCACCTAAATGCAAGGGTCATGCAAATACAAGTAACATTACTGGATATCTTGGGGAGGTGAATGTCCCCCTGCTAGGCAATAAACCTCAGTGGTCGCAATTGTCAGGGGAGGGATTGCATGGGAACAGTAAGACTCCTGATGCCTTGGCAGAGCTTGGCTCTTGTTCTTTGCTGTGTGTACTTAGGAGTATAAAATACAGAAGGGCTTCTTTTAGGCATAGTAGCCACCAAGAAGGTAAATTTATAGTCAACACAAGACTATTAAAGTTGTATTTGCAGACAGAACTGAAACTGCAGTCAGCAAACAAGTGGTATTTGTTAGCAAGAGCATGTTAATCTGCTGGCAATCAGAACAGCTGTAATTGTGGAATAAGTCATCTGTAGTTAAATTTTATTTGTATGGTCTTAGTCTTATTTATTAAATCAAGGCTATGTTAATATCTGAACACACGTATGATCAATTAGTTCTAGACAATTGGGCTAATCTTTAATCCCTTTTGTGCTTCTCTTCTATTCAACTATTGTCTAGAACATTGTAAACAAATCATATGCTAAGACTTTTTTCAATTACCCATTTTTACTAGGATCTTATTTTCTGCAATATTCATTGTAGGTAAATAACTACAGTAATAGTTTTCAGCTTCTAATGCTTCCTAAATCCCGTTATTCTCCAGGTGGTTACTGGATCTGAGAGGAAATCCACTAGAAGAATGTAATTTAATCTCTAAAAATATTAAAGTGTTTACTTTCAAACTAGGTATTTAACAACTTATTCTACTTTTAGTATATTTTGTTGGTTTTGTTTTGGGGTGCTTTTTTTGTGGTTTTGCCAGTATCATGTAGAATTAGGAGTGGAACCAGGTTAGATAAAAGGAAGTCAGCCTAACAACACAGCACTGGTCACATTACAATAGCCAATCTACTCTAAGTTTGCTTTAACTCAATGCTATTATTGAGCTACAGAAAGCAGTAGGCATTGAGAAAGCAACTGGAAGGCAGGTCAAACTGAAGCACTAAAACAAACCAAAAGGATACTGGGAGAACACCTGATCTTTCCTCTGAATGTTGTTGGTTCTTTTCCCAAAGAAAACAAAAAGCAAGAATTTCTTCCCATCTAGTTATCTAATCGGTATTTGTTGGTACAGTCTATGACTCTCACAGAAATCAGTCCATACAGTAAACAGTACCTGGAAAGATGAAACCTTCATATTACAGCTAAATGGAGATGAGGCAGAATCTGAAGCTTTCTTTCAATTAGGTTGTACTTGCACGTTTGCATGTTACCTCTTAGGAGTGAAACAAAAGTCACTTGAATATGCCTCCAATGGAGACACGGTATTTGATCATCTGCCTTAGCAGTTATGTCTTTATGCACTGATTTATGCACAAACACAGCAACAGGACAGATCCTAAGAGGCGCTTATTAAAAACACAAAATGTGCTTTCTTGCAGACTTCCAAAACAACATTTTTTGAAACAACATTTTTCCTTTCTGAAGCGGCATGCTTTCCAACATCTACCACACAATTATCCTTTTTGTTGCAGCATACATATTTAATTTTTTTTAAAAGAAAATATTTCAAAAACTACAGTGAAGCATGTCTTTCATTCTATAGAGTTTCTGAAGTTTTGATGCAAATATTTATTTCAGAAAGATGCAGCTCACAGCTATTGAAGTGGGATGTAAAATTAAAAATACTCCAGAAATAGATCATTCAGATGCTTAACTACCTTGCCTGGGCTTATGTTTTGTATCCCTTACACAAAGGACTGCTAGCACACTTCCCCTTGTACACAGGTCCTTCCACGCTCAATCAGTTTTCCAGCCTCTGCACTTTAAAAGATTAAAAAGAAAGGCAATGGAAGGACAAAACAATGTTAGACCTTGTCTTCATAACACACACTTTGGTTGCCCACCGCCCCCTCTGTAGGTTCAGGCAGCAGAAGAGGAGGGCTGGCAGAATACCTTCTCAGCCTGTCTGCTCTTTCATGTTCCCAGACAGCTACATTGCTAGATGGTAACCTGAAATTAGACTGCTGGAAGCATAAATTCAAGTACAGTAAACAGGTACAGTGTTGGTTCAAATCTGCCACAGTCACCACTGGAAGTTCTTACACTTAATACCCCATTTTTGCTTGAATTATTCCTTTATACTCCACTAGTACATCACCAGTAGAGGTGCAAAGGTTTCTTATTTAGAGAGAGATAAGTGTATTCTTCAGGCAGAATCACCAGACTATTTGCTCTACATTACTGTAGCAGTATAAATTGAACTTAACTAGCACACAACCATGTCTATATTTTATCACTGGGAAGTATCTTAGATGAGATGAACCAGCAATTGTGACTAAAGAAGACAACCCCTAAAACCTGAAAGTTAGCTGCAAACACTACGAATCAGAAAAAAGAATTACCTTGGAAGTTACTTTTTCCTCAACTGCAGTATACTTTGGTGCAACAGCAAAAATAAAGCTTACTATTTCACCAGTAAGGATTATCCCCATGAAAGATAAACTCAAAGGACTAGGTTATTAAAACCTACCTCTGACATTTAACAGTTCTGTTGTATCAAACAAACATGGTTTCAGTTTCTTTGTAAAGCAGAAATGCTAATACTTGTCTACTTTCCCCAGTAGCATTGTGAGGATAAATGTATTGTCATAAAGGTCTTTGAAAATGAAAAGATGTAAGCATTTTTATTGATGCTTTACTTCCCAATCCACTAGAGTATATTAAAAATAATTTCACAATTGTCAAGTGCAACCTCTATTTACACATATTTCTCAATTTAGCAATCCTCCTTCCGACAAGTTGCAAAGACGAGACGACAGTTCAGCAAGTATATTCTCTAGTCAACACTGCTTGTGCGCAAAGGATAACATCAGTTGCTGAATATGACCTAAATAATTTTAGCTAACTACAGCTGATCCAGTTTGCTGGATCCTTGCTGTTACACAATTGCAAAAACACTTAAATGATTTGGAGATTTGATCATCAATCAAGTTCATCATAACTACTATAAAAACCACATAGAAAAAAGTAGTGTTAATAAATAATAGCTTGAACAAAGAAATAATCTTTCTATTGAGTCATTTTCTTTTCCTTCTACAGGGAAGAAAACCAATTCAGTGTCAGAAAGAAAAATTACTCAGGTTAAACACTGCATATCAACAGAATTACTTTTACTTAATTACTGATCTGCCTGAAAGAATTTTTTCTATTTAAACTGAAGCTGGGTAGACGCAGGCCAGTTCTAGGGGCAATGAGGGCATACCAGTACTGGAGAGTATGAAGAGCTCCATAGCTATGTAACAGTAAAAAACATCTAATACACAGAGAAGAGGAAGGAAGAACGGACTAGGCAAGTTCATCTCTCACCCTAGTCTGATGCCAGATCTCCCTTTGCTTACCTTTTGGAGGGCAGATATTTGGTATATTCCATAAAGATTCTCTCTGAGTGAGTCCCAGTTTGATTTTGCACATGCTGGAAGATACCTTTTTGGTCCTCTGTGCAACGACTGTACGAGTTCTTTCTCCTGCAGTGTCCAGTGAACACACTGGATTATTCCCAAACATGGTTTTTGTTTTCCTTACAAAGTGTGTCCTAATTTTCCTCTATACATGTTTCTTCCATATATAATAAACAAACAAAGGAACATGACAGAAATTAATGCCTGCAGTGCAAGGCATGAAATACAAAAATAGTTGCTTGGCAACCAGCATGAGAAATGAGAGTTTATGCCTGTACATACAGCCAAGTGGCACGAGTACCATTTGTGACTACTGTGAAAAGGATGGGTGGGGGAAAGGATGGACGGGGGGTGTGTGTGGTGCGTGTGTTTTAATTAAATTTGACTCCATAGTTTTTCCTACTTTCTGTAGTTTCCTTACAAACAGACGTGTGTCAGAACACAATAAAGGTGTATTTTAGATTGCTTTCCTTCCTTATTTTAATTCAAGTTTTATTCTTAAAAAAAAAAGCTATGCTTTTTTATGACGCTTAAAAACATCTAAAGAGATGTAAATGAATACAGATTTCCACATGTACTTTCCTTCTTAAGAATTAACGAATTGGGCATTAGCAAGTACTTTCCCAAAGAACAATGGATCCATCTAAAAAAATTCTGGCAGCTTGGAACAATTCATCAGTCTGTTGTAACTGTAAATACGCTCATCAAGAAATACTGACTTTTCAGTAATAATATACATGCAATTGTTCATACACCCAAGTGATACCAGGCTGACCATTTAGAACAATGGAAAAAATATACACAAGCCTTCTCTTCATAATATCTGAGGGTTTTCAGTAACTTTGTTTATATATACCAATATTGAAGAGAAGCACCACCCAGAAGCACCGCCCAGAAATCCTTGGAGAAAGATAATTCTGAGGAACTATCATTTTATGCTTGCTTTATTATACTTCTATTTTAGCATCCATCGTTGGCCCCAATTGGATGTTAGACTAGACTGAGCTGTGATCTGGTCCATCTAATGGTCAAATTAGAAATGTGAGAGACGTTAGACTGAGCTGCATTCGACATGAACAAGCTCTTCACCACAAACAAGTTTATATGAGCAAGTTACAGCAACACCTAACCTGCCTGTTGTATCATATACTGTATTGTTTCTCTGAATCCATTTACCCAACAAGGCTTGCAACTACGTCATGTTCTACAGAACACCATCCGTTAGTATTGACAAGTAGGTGTCTGTTAGCATGATCAACAGTAAACTGAATTGATTCACTTCCTTTCATCACTATAACCGCTATGCTATCTTTTACATTGTCAATAGACGCAGTCATTCGCAACATTATTTTAACCCTACAATCAACAGCAGCAAGTGGAAAACTCAGGGTAAACTTATCTGTAGCTGATGCAGTAAACAGTATTTTAGGAACATTTGGTGCCATCTCAGGGAAACGCAAAATTATTGAAGCAGCTGCTATAGCATATCTAAAATTCCCTCTTATTCTTGCAGTCCTCCAACTGATAGCATTACCAAACTTGGATAGGCGAGGAAGAAGATAAATATCATCAGGAGAGGAAGTATTTTAATTCCTAATGAGGACTAACCAGAAAAAAAAAAAAGAAGAAAAAAACCCCAACAACCAAAACCCAAACCAAACAAAATAACAACAAAAATCAAACAAAACCAAAATCAAGAAAAAAACCAACTATGATCAAGCCACAGTGCACCACTACTAGTGTTTTGGGATCAAGGAAGGGAAATTAACACTGGCATATTCTTCCATTCTCTTCCTCCTGCCCATGCAGAATTCTGAAGAGTTATTTCTCTCATCAGTTACTAAATTGGTTTGCATTTTGACTTGCTAATAAATGTTATTGCAGGATTAACATATGGGATCTATTTCCACCTGTCTAAACCAACCAGTATTACTCTTAATACATTCACTACCCTACTTTAATTGTTCCTTCATGTTATCTTGAATACAAAGATTCAAATGAATTTCAACCCTTGGTTTCTCAAAAAATTGATACAAAGACAGAAAATTTCAACCTTGCTATAAATGAATAATGGATGATAATTACTGAGATGGCCTCAGTGACCACAAATTCCCTGGGAAAAAAAAAAAAAAACCAACACAAACCTTCTTGTTTTGTGTGTCACAAAATTTCTTCATAGTTTGAGGAGACATAACACTTGCAGAACGAACAAATAAGGGACTGATGGATTTCCACTCCATTTGTTTTTCAGTCTATGCAAACACAAGCTAATCATGGCCAATATTCTTCCTAAACCACTCTTAACTACATAGATGAGCAAGTCTTTCAGCTCAATTCATTTGCTTCCACCGGGCTCACACACATAGTGTTCTTAGACCTACCACAGTTAATACATCAAACGAGGCTAATGAGATTGAAATTTAAATCGGGGGTAGGCATACACCTTGAGAATCACTTCCCAAAGAGAATAATGACTGAAAGTATCAACATGTTTTAACTAAATATAAAGCTCTCTGTTTAGCTGTTTCTCAACTTCTGTTTAGCTTGGCATGTCAACACTTACTTTTATTACCATAAATATATGCTAATCAAGCTATTGATCTTATCCTTGGGAAAGAGATTTGAGTTTAAGTTTATTCTATTTTTAAATTCTTAGGAAACATTCTGCAGAATGACAGACTGAATGGGAAAAAAATATACTTTATGAGGTCTTAGTGTTAATTATCTATACCACCTACACTAAAATAAAACCTTACTAGGTTTTTTTTTTTTTAAATGAAAACTTTACTAGGCCAAATCCTAATCTTATTTACATTTATTTCACACTGCAAAAGTGCTAAATGCAAGAGCTTAGATGGCTAAAGGCTTATTTTATATTTATGAGCTACCAGGATCAGCCTTAGCAACAGAAGAGTGGAACAACAGTAAGACATTAGAAATGTGACAGCAATAAGTAACACTTGCCAGCATTAGTCAGCATGAAATCTACCATCCTAGAAATGGGAACCTCTGGTGATTGTTCCATAGGTGCTGGACAATACAGGTATGATAAAACACACTCTAGACACTCATTACTTAGCTCAAATTTTCCAAACAAACTTCCTTGTAAGTGCAGGATTCTATTGACACACCAGTAAGTAATCTTTAATAGCTTAGCCAAAATTCAGTTTCTGAGCATCACAGAGGATAAACTTCCAGCAGTCTCCATGAGATAATAGGCTTAATCATAAACACCATTCATCTTCTAAGATTTAAAGAATTTGTCCTGATAGAAACTTAAACCAAAGCATTTTACTGGTTTTCAAAGGGAATAAAATATGAATATAAAAT
>VXAK01005941.1:0-17584 GCA_013399435.1 Arenaria interpres
CCGGTGTCGGGGTCCCGCTGCTGAGGGGGGACCCGGTGCCAGGATCTCGCTGCTGAGGGGGGACCCGGGGGTCCCGCCGCGGGGTCTGCGGCTGTTGGGGTGGCCGGTGAGGTGACCCGGGGGCTGCGGCTGCTCCCCCCACCCCGGTACCTCAGCCCCTTTCTCTGGGTGAACCTCCTCCCGCCTGGGTTTTAACCCACTCGAGGGGCCGTGGGGGGACGGCGGAGGCTTCGTGACCCCAGCGCTGCAGCCCCTCAGCGGCCTGCCCTCCGCTCGGGGCGCGGGGAGACGGAGCCTCCCGGTGCTGCTGGGGCAGGGCAGCATCGCCGTGGCCCTTAACGGGCACTGCTGGGGGCCGGCACCGGCGCTGGGCCCCGGGAGAACCGGGGGATCCCCCCTTCTTCAGTCTGCACCCCAACCTTCAGCTTAGAAACCCGTCCGCTGGGGGCTAAGCAGGGTTTTGGGCAGAGTTTCTAAAGTCTTTCCAGGTTTGCCCTTTGGAGTCGGTTGCCTGGCTCTTCTGCTTGGGGCTCTGGAGCATCCTTTGGAGGCTGGTCGGGCCCCCATGCCTGGTCAGGACCCCTGGATCTTACCTCGTACCAGCCCAGCTGTGGTTGTGAGCGTGTCAGCCTCCCCATCCGGGCTGCCGGAGCCTGTTAGAGCGGCTGGAAAAGGCTCTGTACACCCTTTGGCCTCTCCATTTTCCTGGCAGTCTCTCCCCTCCCCATGCCTCCCTTCCCTCCCAAAGCATCGAGAACCGAGTGTTTTGGGGTGGCCGTCTGGTGAAGTGCTGGGGGAGACGGAATAATGCCCACCTTGTGTTTGAAATGTCAGCTTGTTTCCTCCAAGCCTTTTTTCAGACGGAAATCTCGGCTGCTGCTCGGCGCTCCGGAGGCCCGCGGGCCCGGGATGCGGATGGGTGGTTTTTCATGGTCGGACAGAAGGTTATCTGAGAAGTGCTTACTGTACGTGGCCCGGGGCGTTCGTGCGGGGACGGTGGTGCGGTGCTGCGGGTCAGTCAGGAGGTACTGGAGACCAGGAGATGCATTTAGAAGGAGCCGAGATGGAGATGGCTGATGGAGATGGGCTGCAGATCCCAGACCGTAACCCTGGTGGATCTGAACACAGAGATCTTGCCACACTTTGAAAAGTGTCACCTGGGACTTGTAGGGACTTGTGCTTCAGGACTGTCCTCTGTGCGAGATGCCGCCTTCTCTAAACTGGAGCAGGCCCGTGGTGGGAGGGCGGCCAAGTGGCAGACCAGCCTCCGGTGATTCTTTGGTGTGAGGGTGGTGAGAGCCTGGCCCAGGTTGCCCCGAGAAGCTGTGGCTGCCCGATCCCTGGAGGGGTTGAAGGGCAGGTTGGAGGGGGCTTGGAGCAACCTGGTGTGGTGGGAGGTGTCCCTGCCCAGGGCAGGGGGTGGTACTGGATGGGCTTTGAGGTCCCTTCCCACCCAAACCATTCTGTGAGGCTGTGAGTCTGCCGGTGCCTTTTGCGTGGCTGTTTCTTGAGACCCGGCTTGTGCCTGTGTGTGAACCAGGACTGAGCTGCTCTCTGCCTGAGGAAGGAGCTGCAGTAGCATAACACGTGCCAGAGAGTCATCATTCAAATTACCATGATTTTGTGTACGTGGGGATATTAACTAAAGTTGCATCAGCCTCTGTTTGTGTCCAAGGCTTTAAGAGTTGGAGGCAGAAGGCAAGACCCAACATTGCTCCCTTCCCCGGGAGGGGCTGGAGGGCTGGAAGGGCCTTTGAAGGTTGGATGTGACTGGCTGTGTTTGCGAAGCCATATTGCTTTGGCAGGAGAGAAGGTGGCCTCCTTGAGCCTGATGACTTGGTGCGTAAGGGAACCCGAGGCAGGGGCCAGGCGTAATGTCTTTTGAATCGAAATCAATATTGAAAAACAGACCAAAACTGCTAAAGTTGCACATAAGACAGGTCGGGCGTCCTGCCCAGGCTCAGCGCTGTCTGGCAGTAGCGGAATGGCTGGGTGACCCTGTGGAGGGGCCTGGGTGGCCTCGGGAGATGCCACCCCCTGGCTCTCCTGGGCACCCCTTATCTTTGCTCGGGGCATCCCTTATCTTTTCTCTGGATAGCGCTGGCTCTGCAGAGGGAAAGGGCCTGGGCCCTGCCGCTGCCTCGGCCAGCTGAGCGCCGCTGGCTGTTATCTTGTGGAAAATGTGCTGCTCTCATCCGTCCTGGGGGGTTTGTAGGAACCTGCCGAGTTCACAGTGGTTGCACGTGAGACCTCGAGAGAGAGACCCAGCCAGGCCCGGGGCCGGTGGACGTGGCTGTGCCGATCCCCGCCGGCGGGGACATCATCAGGTGAGGTGCAAGTGGGAGAAATGCTCTTTTTCCTTCCATCTTCCCTCTTCTGCTGAGGCTCTTGTTCGTTTCTGGGTTTGTTCTGGCTCATCCTGTGAGCAGAGGGCTCTGGGAAGGAACAGATCCCGTGGCTTTTCTCCGAGTGAGGGTCCTTCCGAAGCAGGGGGAGGCTGGAGGGAAAGGCTGGGGCTGCCTGCCCTGGGGACAGGGAGAGGGGAGGCCGGTCTGGAAAGCGTGTGTCCAAGCCCCGTGTCCTGCGGGGACGGCTCTCTCCAACGCTGGGAGGAAACCTGTGAACGGCCTGTTTGCTGGATCCTGGGGCTCTGAGAAAGGTCACACACAGTGCAGCCTCGGGAAAGCTGCTTATGCGGGTGGGACAGGTGAGTCAGCGGCTTCCTCCTCGTTTTCCCTCATAATCCTGCTCTTCAGAGCAAGACATGCTGCCCGCTCCCCAGAAACCTCCCGGATCTGCCCACGGTTGTCTCTACCGTGCTGGTTGGACCCTGCAGCTCTTTCCAGGCCACCATCCCCGAGCCGGGCCGGGAGGAAGGAGCAGGCTACTACCGGATTTCTTCCGTGCCCTCGTTGCTATTTGGAGTGTGGTCGCTTGCCTTGTGTTCAGCGATGGCAGCTGAGGAGGCCAAGGGAGGCAGAAGGGCACACGAGAAACGTTTAACTCTTGCCTTTGCAGCTCCCCGTGCGTTGGTGGCTCTCAGGTTGGGCTGATAGGAAATGCCGTTGGCATTCCCAAAATTAGCTCGTGTTTTCAGTCGCTTAAAAGATGAGGAGGGTTTTTGTGTGGCATTTCCTCTTGCGCTGGAAAAAATGCTGCTGCCCTGGTGCCTGGGCAGGAGGGAGAAGGGGGAGCCCTGGAAAGGAAATAAGATCCAAAGAAATGTGTCACCAGCAGAAAGAGCAATTGTTTTCCTGCATTTATATTGCAGAGCGTCGTCTTGCTCAGGCAGCCCCTGTTTGACAGCCAAGATAATACATTTATATTGATGTAATTAGCGGGACGTGGAGTTTGCTGAATGGCTCGGGGGCAGCCTGCTTTTCAGTCTAACTCCGGCAAATAGATCAGGGAGGATTGGAAAGCTGCCGGGGGTTGCTGGAATTGGCCCTTTGGGTTTCTGGAGGTTGAGTACATAACTGCTGATATTTCCTATTGTGCTGTACCCTGCCTCGTTGAAAAGAAAATAACTTGAGGGAACACGGGGCTATTTTTGCCGCCTTGAGATGATCAAGTTTGATTTCTAAAAACTGAAGCCGAGTCTTTAGGCTTGCACATTACAAACAGAATTGGAAGCGTATCTCTGTTCCTCTGCAGACACACGCCTGTGCGCTGTGCCGGTGATGGAAACTCTAATGTGTGTTCATAAAAAAAACCCCAAAAAATAGCTTTTCTGTTCCTGCAGTGCAGCCCCTTTTGTAGCAAGGCTAAACGCTGTGGGTCTGAACGGCGTTGGTGTTAGGGGAGGTGGCGATGGCCCTGTGTCAGGGGGGCCAAGCCGGTGTCTCACCCCACTCCTGGGATGAGCAGCCCTTGCCGAAGCTGCAGGGTTATCCATACACACTCGCTTTGGTAAAATAGAGACCGAGACCTTCCAAAGAGCTGTTGTACCTCCTGGTGATATCACCCAGCTGCATTTCTAACGTAGCACTGCCTGCGGCACCCGAGTTTCTCTTTGGCATCTTGTTCCCGGTGCCAGCCCAGATGATTTTGGTTTACTGAGGGTATCACAGGCAGATTCCCAACTCCCGTTGTGTTCCTCTGACAGCACGAGGTCCTTCTGCTCCTGTAACAAAAAGGTTTGCAGAGATGTTAACTCTCAGATTGGGAGCAGGAGTTAACTCCCCCGTCTTTGTACTGGTCTGTGGAAGTGGGAACACATCACCAGGGTCCTCCTGTGCTGGGCTGTGTCCTCCGCGCCGTGGCAGCTCCGCTCTCCGGAGGGCTGCACCACTGATCATGGTCAAGGTCTTGCTCTCCAGCTTGTCCGTATCGGTCACCTCCCTGCAAGCCTCATGCCGGCAGGCAGGGCTCGGGCAGTCCTTGGAATTTCAGCACAGCCAAAGGGCTTTATTTTAAGCTGCTGGCTGTTAAGCGCTTTCTCTTCCTTGCCCCATGCGTCTGCGACCACGTCTCCTGCGAGAAAAATGACGTGGTGTCACATAGGCTGATGCGGGCATTAGCAGGTACTCTGTCCTCTGGTGTTTGTCTCACTCTCTCTTTACCTCTCGCAAGTCTTTAACCCTTTCCAGTGAGTGGGAGCAGCTCGACTGGGCACCCTGGAGATGCTGTGGGCCTGAAGTTCAGACCCTTGGGCTAGAAGGATCAAGCTGGTCCTTTTGAACCTTAATCAGTCCTTTATTTACTTTTTACTGGTGCCCGAGTGGTGTCTCTTGCCTGCTCCACAGCATTCTCCATTTGCTGGTTTGATTCCATTAAGGCATGTGCCCAGGTGTCCGCCACAGGTTGTCTTTTCCCCACTGCCTGGAAATCTCAGGGGTGCAAAGCACTGGTAGAGAAAAGCTCTTGGAGAATTGACCAGAACCTGCCCCAGGGGCGTCACGCTCCACCTGATGGCGTGGCTGTGGGGACAGTGGGCCCGGTGGTGGGATCAGAACCGGGGCTGTTGCTCTTGCGTTCTGCTGCTGTGCTCCCAAAGAGGCTCGGGGATCGCATTGCTCTGGCTGAATCCTCATTTGCTTTATTGTGCCCTCCCCAGTCTAAAATAGAGGAAGCGAGAGAGTGCTGGAGAGCCAGACAGTTATGGACAAGGCTTCTTTTTGCCTCCGTCTGATAAAAGCCTGTCCCAAAGGAGACAGCACTTCCACAAAGTATGAATTCATTAAAACAGGTTATTTGGAGAGCAAAGATTATGAACGGGGAGGAGGAAATGTCTTGGGAGAGGGAGGTTTGCCAAGGCCGTGCCTTCTGGGGCTGGGATGGGCACGTTTGACATAACCGGAGGAATTTGTACTTTTGAGTTTCCAGCAGATGTAACTGCTAACGATGTCCTGGCCACGCGGAGTAATTAACATCTGTTTCTGTATTTGAACATTCAGGCGCTGTGCCCCTCCAGACATCCCCGCGCTCGCATCCAGCGCCCTCGGGAGATCCTGCACGGTTGCTAATTGTCACGAGCTGTCCAGAATCCTTGTCGTGAAGATCCTGCTGTGTTCCTGAGGTGTTGTGGTACCTGCTGCGACCACAGCGCTCGTCGGAATGCTAAACAGCCTCTACCATCAGAGAGAGTAAGGCCAAGTGGTGGGAACAGAACTATAAAGTCACCGCCAAAGGTTCTGAAGCCACAAGTGAAGAATCTGACCCAAAGGCAGAGCGACTCCTGTCTCCAGGCAGGACCGAGCTCCAGCCGATGCCGCAGGAACCACAGAGCCTTCTGAGAGCTCGAGCTCAAGTGGATGCACATTGAGTCACCTAAAACGTGAGGTTGGTTGTGTGCGCTAGTGTGAGGTGCTGGTCACAGAATCCCAGAGTGATACGGGGTTGGAAGGGACCTCTGGAGATCATCCAGTCCAACCACCTTTCCAAAGCAGGGTCACCCAGAGCAGGTCCCACAGAAACGTGTCCAGGTGGGGTTTGAATGTCTCCAGANGGTCAGATCCCCCCTCAGCCTTCTCTTCTCCAGACTAAAAAGACTCAAGTCCCTCAGCCTCCCCTCATAAGAGAGATGCTCCAGGCCCCTCATCATCTTTGTAGCCCTTTGCTGTCCCCTCTCCAGCAGTTCCCTGTCCTTCTTGAACTGGGGAGCCCAGAACTGGTCCCAGTGCTCCAGATGGGGCCTCCCCAGGGCAGAGCAGAGGGGGAGGGTGACCTCTCTCCACCTGCTGGTCACACTCTTCCTGATGCCCCCCAGGATGCCATTGGCCTTCTTGGCCACCAGGGCCCATCACTGGCTCATGGGCATCCTGTTGTCCACCAGGACTCCCAGGTCTTTTTTCCTCAGAGCTGCTCTCCAGCAGGTGACCCCCAACCTGTCCTGGTGCAGGGGTTATTCCTCCCCAGGTGCAGCACCCTACACTTGCCTTTGTTGAATTTCATCAGGTTCCTCTCTGATCAGTCCGGGGTCTCCGTAGCCATTAATTCTCACGTGCCTTTCTCTCCTCTCTGTTCCCCAGCTTGGTGCAGCGGCCGCTCCTCCTCACAGGCTCGGTGGTGCAGAGACCATTTAGCATGTTCCTCCAGCTGGGCCGTTCAGTCGGTGCCAACAGCAGCCGTTCCTTTCCAGGGACACCAGGGTGACCTCCCACCAGCCGGGCATCGGACCTGCAGAGCAGAAGCCCTGTTGGGTGAGAGGCTTTTCTGACTTTTCTCTGTGCTGGGCTGAGAGGGGCTGAAAGGAAAAAGAGCTTTTCTCCTCTGGTTTGTGAGCACGGTTACCCCGCTGCTTGTCTCCCACTCCTCTCGTTCTTGTCTTTCTTCGTTGTTTTGATTCCTTGTGTGAGTGTTCCCCGCTCCTCGCTGTCTGTGCGAAGGCCACGTGCTCTTGTGGGTGCAGATACCGGCGTCCCCTGGTTTTCTCACGATGAAGGAGAAACTGTGAGAGTGGAAGAGAAAATGTGGGGTCTTCCAAGGACCTCACAATCTGAAGCCGCGGTGGCAACTGCGTGACTGTCCCAGGGTGTGTTTAGGGCGATGCAAGGGCAGGGAAATAAATTGATCTGAGAAACTCTGCGTTGCTTTGCCTGCAGTAACCGCAGCGCTGTGGCAGTTCCCAGCCCAGCACTGGGACAGGGAGGTGGCTGTGCTCTACCTGACATGGCTGGGCTCCTTCAGCCTGGCCATTCAGAGGCAGGTGGCGGGGAGCCAGGCTGAGCTTGTACCTTCAAGATACGCTTGCTCTGCAGGAGAGCGTCTGATGGTGTTGTCCTTGTGTTCAAATGAGCCAGGCTGGTGTGGCCTTCGCCAGGGCTTCGGATGAGTCGCATGGACACCAGCGTGCTGTGTGTTGGCCCTTCTGGTCTGCCTAGATGCTTATGGATGAGCTGGAGTCTCTGTGTGATTTTGGTGTCCAGCTTCAGCAGAAAGTGTGCCGGAATCTCGTACGGTTTGAGATCAGTGTAGCCATGAGCACTCTGATCTTTGAGTCATGACTGTCACCAGGCAGGTGTCGGCTGAGATCTGCGCCATGGCTGGTTCTGAACTGCAGGACGGATGAAGTAACGATCCTCCTCTTGGATCAGTGTTGATGAAGCTTTGGAGGACCTTGCAAATGCTACTGCAGATGTGCAAAGCCCTTGTCCCATGCCTGACCATGCCATGCAGAGCCTGCTGGAGGAAAGGCTGGGGGTCTGGAACGTCATGGGAGGTTACGGCAGCTGGATGTGTCTTGCAAAGCGTTTGAGAGTGACTCCTCTAATGTGCTCTCCTCTCCATCGGCTTGTTCGGGTTGAGGTGGGTTGAGGATGCATCCAGACCAGCTCCATCACTGTGGAGGTGGCTTGGATGGCTCGTTAGGGCTGACTTTGCTGGAGCAAAGGCAGCTTCTTACTCACAGCGTCCGCGTTACGTTTCAGCCCTCTCATCTCAGATCACAGCATTTTCCTCCTGTGATCATTATATTTGTTCAAATAACTGCTCTCATGGGCAAATATTGCTGAAGGCGTTGTGTACCTGAACACGTGCCACAGTTTCAGCTGTACTGGTGTAGCAGAAGAGGAGCCGCTTGTGAGTGGGACAGTAAGTCAGTGTGACTCCTCCGGTGAGGAAAGAGGAGTGTCGTAGTGGGGTCAGCCACTGTTAGATCTGTCACTTCAGGTGTTATTCCAGCCATGTAATTTCAATCACAGTCTCATCTCCTAACAGAAATAACGGTATGGCTGGGACATCAGTGTGCAGAAGGATTCCTGGGTTTTTCAGGCTCATTGAGTTGTCCAGGTTCTTTCAGATCATCGAGTTCAACCATCAACCCAACACTGACAAAACCCATCACTAACCCGTGTCGCCTGGATGTCCCCAGGACAGGGTACGGGTGTGAAGTGGAGGAGGACAGGGGTGAGCTGTAACGTGTTGCTCCTCCATTAGGTTATCGAACCGAGCCATGCTGAAAGAGGAACCCCCTGGATTTCCTCTCTCCCTGTCCCACCTCCCCCGTGCTCGCAGAGCAGGCAGCAGCCTCTTGTGCCATCCTTGGTGATTCTTAATGCTTTTATCTCCCGGCTGTTTCTAGTGGAAATGCCAAATGCCACTGCTGTCTGTCAGGCGCATCCTACCTCTGCGCTTGCCAGAGACACGGTGGTTTAAATCTAGGCCAGCTGGTTGGAAATTGGGACGTTGTGTCCAGTGAAGCTGGAAAAGTCCAAATTGTGTACGAATGGCAGAAGGAGGCACCTAGGTAATGCTGCCCCTGTGGAAAGAGCCCTGGTGGCACTGGGCAGGCCAGCGTGGTGGAGACTGGGAGCCCTCTCTAGCAAGGGATGCGGTTGGATGGGGTTTGGATGAATTACATATTTACTGTCTGTCTAATCTGTGTTAGATTTAAAGCTGCGGCTGGAGTGTCTGGGGACAGGGTGTTCAGGGGACTCCGTCTCCACCTCTGAGACTTTGCTTTCCATGTCCATGCCCTGGGTTTTCACTGGCTGTGAGACTCCGCTTCTTGGTGCAGCTCTCTTCCCCTCCCTCCTGGGGTGGCCAGCTCTTCATCTGCTTATCTCTCAGCTTAGCATGAGCTGGAGATACAATCCCCCATGTCCTTTGGGTACGTCCTCATGTTTGTGCGATGCCCGGGCACCTACGGCCCTCTACGAATTCAGCTGGTTGAGTGACTGGGAGGAATTTCATGGGTCATCAAGTCCAGTTCCCTCCTGGGTGATGACTACTGAAGACAGTCATCTTGTGCAGGTCGTGAACTTATCCAGGAACTAATTGTTGGAACTAACCCTGTGCTTTTTTTCCCCAGTGCTTCTGGAGCAGCTGGTCCAGAGATCTGCTCCCTGAAAGGTTAGAAACCCTCCTCTGGCTTCCAGGCTCCAGTTCTCCTGGGCTGGTTGGTTGTACTCGTGCCGTTGCAGAGTGTCACCTTGCAGATGAGAGATGACTTGCAAATTTTTTGCCTTCCCTGGTTCGCTGTAACTTTACGTCCTGCGTCAGCCGCGGCTCTCGATGCAGGTTTGCCCCGAGAAATGTGTTGAAAGCTACTTTGGTTTCCCGTCGCTTGTGTTTGAGAGGTTGGTTTTGCAGGGCCCCTTTATCTCCGTGTTGTGCTTTTGAGGGTTTTAAGTGCAGGTGGAGTTCGGAGCTGCACGGTTTGTGCACGTTAGCGAGTACAGAAGAGCACTTTTTGCGCTACTGTCACTTCTGTTGTCTTTTTTAATGTTTGTCCGTGCTACTTGTGCCATCTTGCCCCTTCAGGAGGGAGAGATGTTGTCAGAAGCAGTTGAATCAAGGTGAACCTGACAAGGCAACGTATTGAAGAGCCGGTGCCTGGCTCTTACTCGTGGCTCTTATTCATGTTTATCTCTAGCTGTGAATGTGCAATAACAACAGTTCTGTTCGGCACAGGCTGGCACAGCCTCAGACAGGAAGATCTGCTGTTTACCAATCAACACTCTGCTGTAAGTGAGAAAGGGGGGAAAAAAATGTTTTATTGCTGCTGCGTAACCCAGAGTGGAGTTAAACCTTTCTGGAGGAAAAAAAAAAAAAGAGGAAACTAAAAGCACATGTGTTACTCAAGATGCATTTTTCCTGGCAGGAGTCCCGCGTGTGTGTTCTTCCTGCAAAGCATCCCTGCTTATGCTGCTTCCCATTAAATCCATAGCATGTTAGTGGCGGGCAAGTAAAACCTTCCTGTTTTCATAACGCAACTGGTCTCCGCAGGTGGTCTGTGGAGGTGATTTTTCAGCCTGGCGTGTTCTGTAGCCGGGGCAAGTCTGTGCGCCGAGCAGGATGACAGAACTCTGCTACGAGGATTAGAAACAGGAGGAGGAAAAGATCTGGAAATGAGATCTGCTGGGAAAGCTTCCCCAGATCGGCTGCCCGTGGCTTGGCTTGCTTTGTTTCCTCCCCTTTCTGTCTTTCTGTGGCATTACCGAGATGGTGCTAATGAGACGATGGTGCTAATGAGATGAGCCCTGCCAGCCCACACGCGCTTTTGTGAACGCCGCACTCAGAAGTCACCCACAATTGGCCAGTAAACTGGAGGATACGAGCGGCTCATTGCACTTCATTGAAGCAATGTTAATTGATTTAATAGAGCACCAGGGTTTCAGAGGTTTGGTTGTGGGTTTTTTTTTAATATGTGAGTGCATTCAGACCCTTCTTTGGGTGCCTTTATTGCCATTTTCGTGCTTATTCAGAAAAGGACCTTCCTGCTCTTCAGCTGACGATGGAGATGGATTTTGAAGTTCACCCTTATTTTGAAGAAACCTTCCTGTCCACTGCTTCTCCCTCTTTTTCTCCCTGTAGCCTATAATTAAGATGTTGATTGCCCTTTCAGATCTGTATAATCTCTGCTCTCAAAGTGACCGCGATAGATTTCCAGTAGCTCACTAGATAATCTATCACTGGTTTACGGCGTCCTGAGCAAGGGAGAAGAGGGAACTTTGGTCAGACTTCGACGCTGGTTGCTTTGGGGCTAAGCTGGCTCTACAATAAATCTACTTTTCCTATCAATCTTTTGCTTCAGGCTTTGGACGCCTCTTCCTCTGCCTGCATACTTACGAAGAGTCAGTGCTGGGCATTAAATGCAGCTCAGCCCAACTCGGCTGCTGTGTGTGAGTTTCTTCTGGGGTAAAGTTGGGCCAGAACCAGTTTCGAGGCAGCTGGAAGAAGGTAAAGATCCTCAAGAGCTCGCCTTTGCATGTCAGTGTCCGTGGCCTGAGAGATGTGCTGCTGTTCTGGACTTTGCTAAAGCGTAGCATGAAGCGGGAGGTCCTGTTCTGTGCTGCTCTAGGACTTCCAGGTTAAATTATCTTGTTACGTCATTAACAGCCCATCTGGAAATGTGTTTCTAGGCAGCTGACTTCAGCTAATGTCATCTTGGCAAGTGGCGCCCCGATCTTTCTCACCACGATCTGGAAAATAGCCCATTTTGCAGCTTCCAGTCCCTTAGATTTCCTCTAAGGCCGTAACATCTGACTGGTCTCTCTCCTCCCAGCCCTGCTGCCCCACACCAAACGTTTGGGTGGGTAATTTTTACTCCTCTCTCCATTTCCCTCTCCCGTTTGCGGTGCTCGTGCGCTTGCCTGAAGATCAGTCCTTGGCCCTGGGAGGTGAGCTGGCACTTTCTGAGCCACAGGAGCTCCAAGCTCCACGTTTGCTCCAAGGGCTGAAAAAGCCTCCCACGTCCCATCTGAGTGTGCCAAACGCTGGCCAGTCCTTCCTGTTGTACCTTTGCCTTGCTCTGTCCTTGGAGGTACATTCCCACCCCTCCCGGCCAGAAGCTTTGTGAGGAACCTGGAACTTTTTGACACCTGAATTTCCTGCCAAGGCCACAGCACTCGGGCTGCCCCGGCAGGGGAGGAGAGGAAGAAAGAGCAGCAAAACTTTGCTTCTTGTCACCACGACACCAGCTCTGCGGCAGGTGTCCGTTCAGCACGGCGCATCCCAAGTTTGCTCGGCTGCTTTGCGACGGGGGTCTTTTGCTGCTCTTGAGCTCTCGTTGGGTCGGTGTTTGGCATCCTGGATTTCAGTCTGTCCTGCGTCTGTCTGAGGTGGATGTCTCGTCGCTTGTCTGCCCTTTCCCCCCCCAAACCTTGTGGAAAAAGACAGGTTGTTCGCCCTTCCTCCCCTGGGGTTACTTCTTTTATCAGGCTCACCTCAGCCTGGTGAACACAAGTCACGCTCTGCTTGGTACCCCGCTGGCTTTGCACGTCCTCAGGTCCTGCCA
This sequence comes from Arenaria interpres, assembly GCA_013399435.1. Classification (NCBI taxonomy): domain Eukaryota; kingdom Metazoa; phylum Chordata; class Aves; order Charadriiformes; family Scolopacidae; genus Arenaria; species Arenaria interpres. The sequence continues at coordinate 12,179 of VXAK01005941.1, forward strand.
CGCTGCCGTGTGGGGCTGGGACCCCGGTGTCCATCACTGCTGTGCACACAAATGCTTGAGCTTCTCTCCCCAGCGTGGTTGGCATGGCACCCCACCAGGCCTGCACTCTGCGTCCGTCTTCAGTTATCCTGTGCCTGACTGACCTCCTCTGGGACTCTGTAACCCCCCTGCCCTGCCATGTCTCATGCTCTGGACCTTACCCGTCCCTGCACAGTGTTCCCCACGTATCCTGGACCCCCTGAGTGTGTGTCTCCTTCAGTGGTGGGTGGGGAGATCATCTCCTGGGCATGGTGGCAAGGTTAAGACGGGGGCCATGTCTTCATGACAGATGAAGTGACAGACTCAGAGAGTTGGGGGATTCAGCCTTGAGAAGAGAAAAGAGAAGGCTCCGGGAAGACTCTGGAGCCCCTTCCAGTCCCTCAAGGGGCTCCAGGAAAGCTGGGGAGGGACTCTGGATGAGGGAGGGGAGCCCTAGGAGGAGGGGGAAGGGTTTGACCCTGAAAGAGGGGAGATGGAGCTGAGATGTGGGGAAGAACTTGTTTGGTGTGAGGGTGGTGAGAGCCTGGCCCAGGTTGCCCCGAGAAGCTGTGGCTGCCCCATCCCTGGAGGGGTTGAAGGGCAGGTTGGAGGGGGCTTGGAGCAACCTGGTGTGGTGGGAGGTGTCCCTGCCCAGGGCAGGGGGTGGCACTGGGTGGGCTTTAAGGTCCCTTCCAACCCAAACCATTCTGTGATTCTCTGAAGTAGTCTCCTCCAGCTTGATGTCCCAAACCAACCACAGCTCCTCCAGCTGCCCTCATCTGCCCCTGATGAACTGCTTTGTGCTCAGGGTGTGCGAGCTCCATCCTGCAGTGCCCAGAGAGGAGGCAGCTCCTGCCAGGGCTTTGGGTGGGGCTTGGACATCCAAAGCTCTTTGGGAACTCTCGTTTCTCCCTGCAAGCAGCAGACTGCATGTGGGTGAGAGCAGAGAGCTCCTCCTTCGCTGTTGAGGGTGGTACCAGGTCCCAGCCTGTCTTAGTCAGCCCCCAGGCAGGGGAGTTCACCCAGCGGAGGGAAGGGAAGGGATGGGACTTGCAGCTTCAATCCTAGAGAAAAGCCTCCTGCTTGTGGCTTCCTCTGGGCACAGCTTTTGAGGGATGTTTTTGCCCCAGGTACATGGTGTGCCTTCTCCTGGGCCAGCTGCTGGCCCAGCACCTCCATCAAGAGCTGTCTGGTGCGTGGGCTATCTGTGTTTTCATTCCCGGATCTTCCCCGGAGCCAGGGAGTAGCTCAGAGGTGACTTTATTTATAGGCTGGGAGAGTGGATGAGTTAATGAAGTGACTGAGTCTTGTCCCTGAGTCTGGGAGGCTGAGAACCAGGAGAGGTTGGAAAACTCCGGCAGGAGCTGAGCTGGTTTGTGCTGCACGGATGAATAAGTTATCAAGGAAAGGAGCGCAGGGGATATCCCAGCACAAGGAGGAATCTTCTGCACATGGGACCAACTGGGGCCAGTCTGCCTCGCTGGCTGGAGCAGCTCCAGGGATCTCTGTCTCTTCCTCCTGCTGCCTGCCAAAGGGAAGAGCCTGGGGAGGATCCTAGGAAAAGATGATCCTGCAGCTTCCTAGATAGGTTGAAACACTCAGGCTAGTGTTTTTTCTTCCTTTTTTTTTTTTTTTCCGCTCTCTTCAAATCTTCTGTGGAGCCAGAGGGAAGGAAAGGGGGTTGGGCAGACCCAGCTCCCCACCCTTCCTGCCTGCTTCGCTCTGGGTAATGTGACAGAACAGCCCAAAGGGTCAGTGCTGCTGACTGGTGACGAGGAACAGGGTTTATCTGGAAGCATCCAGGCTGTGGAGGAACCTCCATGGGAGAGCTTTGCCATCCCGAACTCACTCTAAGCTCCTGCTGCTCAGGGTGCTGGTGGGGCAGTTTGAGGAAGGGTCTGCATCGCGTCCCAACGGATCAGGGTAAGTGGGTGCGAGTGGCCCGGAGGTGGAAAGATCAAATCTGGATTTATTTTGGGAGCAGTTAAACAGTGTTGATTGAAACCTGGTAATTACTGCAGCTGCAAGGGGCAAAAAACCCCAAATCCAAACTGAGCATCTCGCTAAGGTGCTTAACTGTTAATTGCCATGAGTGAGAGCCACCCTTCTGAAGACACTTCAATCTGGTCACATTGTTGCTTCCTCTCCTGATTAGATAGGTGGAAGCAGTGCTTTATTAATTAGGAGGAAAATCCTGCTCCCTCCTGCCAAGACAGAAGAGTTCTTGGCATTTTGCTTCCCTTCCACAGCTTGAGCTCGGGCAACGTGCAGGGCATCTCCTGGGGCATCTCCCTGCCTGGTGGGAGAAGCTCCTCAAAAATAAGGCTGGGTGCTTCCAGAGGGGCTTTTCTTCCTTGCAGCCTTCTTTAACCGCCCCTGTCCCTCACCAGGGTGCGGTTTTCATTCTCACCTTTACTTCTTCCAGGCTCTTCATTTGCGTAGCGTTGGCCGAAGGCGGTTTCTGGCCCCGCATGGCGAGCACGTGCCTGCTCTGCATCCAGCTCTGACGCTCCTCCTGGTTTCAAACAGGTTCGCCCTCTCCCCTCCTTGGGGTCAACGTTCCGCCCCCCTAAATGTTGTTCATGGGCCGCTCTCACCTGGTGCGAGGGGTGACCCTGAAGAAAAGGATTTACTGCTTTGCCCGGAGAAATCCGATTTCGTGCAGCGCTCGCAGCCAAGCAGCCCACTTAGACCAGGCAGACTTGGAGATCACTGCGACTTAGCCGGGTTATCCTCCACCTATTTATAGCTCCCTTCCTCTCCCCAGCTCCACCCACCCTGGGGTTTTACCACAGGGCTTTAAAAGGAGATTCCCGGCCTCTCCTCTCCCTCTGCAGACCTGGCGGAGGAGGAGGGAGCGAGGCAGGAGCGCGGCGTTGGGAGCCGGCAGGGATGCGGGCAGCAGGCATGTCTCTCGCCTCTCCTGGTGAGCTAAAACTGGCGTTTCCGTCTGGAGGAGGAAGCAAAGGGTTCTGCTTTCTCTAACTGAGGAAGTGGTCTCGACCCAGCCTGTGGAATTGCTTTATTTATCAGTTTAGCTCTGCTCGAGGGAGGAGAAAGGCTATAAACTGACTGAGCATCCTGCCTTCTGTTCAGCTCAGCCTGCGGTGAACTGCACGGGGCTGTGGTTCTCCCCGTCTCGCCTTTGTTTATTTACTTTCTCGTGGTAGAACCCAAGTCTTGAGGTGAGAGACGGAGTCTGTTCTTCCAGCGGGTCTCGCAGCTGCATCCCCCACGCCTGGGCTCGCTATGGGGCAGCCGCGGAGGGATGCGGCAGAAAAGGCAGAGACGCCGGAGATGTGGGACAAGTGGTGTCTCCAGTTAGACTCGAGCTGGCGATACTTGGGAATACTCTTCCCCTCACATCACATGGCCTTCGTTTAGCCAGAAAATCCGATTTGTTACAAATCAACTGTCTGAAGAGCAGGAAATGAGAGGGGAAGCGCCAGGGATCCATTTGGGCTGGATCTGCAAAAAAATCAGTGAAATCTTGCTGTCGGGCAGGTCGCGGGAAGCAAAGTGTGGAGATGCCTTTGCCTGGTGCGCAGCAGCTCGGCAGAACAATTACGATGAGGAAATCCACGTAGGGAAAATTGTGTTCTTGGGCTTTTTTTTCTTTTTTTCAGTTTTATTTGGTTAGTCCAGGCTTTGCAGGGAAGAGACCAGGGCAGAGCAGTTAACGCTCTCCAGCTAATAATGGCCTCACGCAGGCACATTCCGGTATTAAGCTCCTACCAAAACTGCACCTGCTCCTTGAGCGGCTGCATTCGAGGGTCTGTCATCTACCAAGGCCTTTCTTGATCCCTTAGAACAATTCCAGGATTGAAAAATCTGTATTTTAGGAGTCTTTGTTTCAGCCTTTTTTACTGCACAAAGTAGTTTCTTCGCAAAGGTCTTTCCACAGTTCATTCATCTGTAGATCCTGGTGGGTAATTGAATAAGCTCAGCTGGGCTAATTTTTTTCTTCTTCCTCGTTTCTGCTTCTTTGCTCTGTTAAATGTTCCCTCGATCCCTTCCTCCTGACTCGCATCCAGGGCGCTGTGCCTTTTTCCTTGTAGGAGAGACAGGTATCTTTAAACTTCTTCAAATACTAGAGGACACGAAACGTTTCTGTGGTTTAACTGGGAGGATGCTCAAAGAATAAATTCTAAAAAAAAAAAAAAAAGTAGGAAAAAGAGAGGGAGAAAAGGAAGAACAGTCATAGCCCCAAACCTGCTTCTGTGGGTAGGGGGATGCTCAGTAGCAGCTGAAAATTGGTGTGAGCTGAAAGGAAGTATTTCATTGCTCTGTCACAGAAAACCTACTTGTGCAGATGCCCAGTCTGTGTGTTTTCAGCCTTAACTGGGCTGTTAGCGGGGAGCAGGAAAAGAGGGATATTTTATTTTACATAACAAGAAAAATCAAATCTCCTCACCGTGTACAAGCTGTCAAATCGTACTCCTCGTAGCTGAGGTAGCCAAAAACCCGGTGTCCCTGTCGGAGCCTGGAGCTTTCAGAGTAACCTTCGTGTGTGTGTCATTCCCAAGGGCTGCTGGTTTGGGCTCTAAGTGAGACCTGCTTGTCCCCTTTTGGGCCGCTTTCCCGTGGTGGCAAGGGCTTTCTGCTGGGCTCTGGTGTGCTTTCCTTTGCTAGCTGGAGCACTTAACTGGGGAGAGCCTCCTCTACAGCCCCCGTACTCCCCGTCTCCAGGCAGCGAAAGGGCCCTTCCCACCCAGTGGGTGCTGGGACGGGGATGCTGGTCAGAGCGTGCATGAACAGGCTTCTAAAGATGGAGGGTTGTTGCTTAAATCACACCTTACCTTTCTCTCTTTTTCTTTCCTTTTTTTTTTCCCCCCTTTCTCTTTTGTTTGTTTGTTTGTTTTTTAACTCTTGATCAGAACCGACCTTCCTTTCTCCAGTGTGTTGGGATCTTTACAGCAGCCCATGCCGCGGCGCCTCGCCTCTGCCACCCGAACTGCCCCTGCCCCTGGCTTGGACCTAACCTAGGATAAATCTCAGCGCGGCTCGGACCTAACCTAGGATAAATCTCAGCGTGGCCGGGGTAGGGGGGAACCATGGGGAGCTCTGCCTCATCGCTGGCCGCAGAGACGGAGTCGGACCACGGCTTCACTAGCGCGCCCTACCCGGGGCACCCAGCCGTGAGCTGGTATAGGAGTAGTCACGGTGGCCCCGTTTGGGAAAGTGCCCTTATAACGCGGCAGCATCAGCATTTACACCACCGGGTGCGAAGGTAAGGAGGAGGGGAAGGAGCCTGCTCACCTGCTTACCTCTCAGCTTGACTCCGGGACGCTGCCTTTGGGAAATAAGGTGCTTTGCATCCTCTCGGGTGTCGGGTCCTTTCATTCATAGAATCATAGAATTGTCCAGGTCGGAAGGGACCTCCAAAGG
>VXAK01005941.1:23715-59070 GCA_013399435.1 Arenaria interpres
CCCCCCCTGGCCCTGCTGGCCATGGGGCTGGGGATGCAGCCCAGGGTGTGGGTGAGGAGAAGACACACAGAGCCCCAGCCTCCCTTCGCCCGCCGCTGTGAGCCGTGGCTCTGAAAGGCTGCGTTGATGCGTCTGGGCTGGTGCTGGTGCGTGGAGGAGACGGAGGGGAGCGCGTACGGAGCAAACCCTCTGCAGCCCTTTGTTCCCGTGGGTGAAACAGCCCCCCCCCGGCACGGGGCTGCCACGAACAGAAGGGCAGTTGTCCAAGGAGCACAGATGAGCTGTGGTTCGATGCTCTTTGCATTTAGGAAGCTGGGTCTGCGTCTCTCTGTCCCTTCCCAGGGATCCACAACCCCCCCCCGGGGAGCTGTGCCTTATATCAGCCGCTCTCCTCAACAAACTGCCCTGGGCTTTTATTTGAATTGGGTGCCTTCCCGTGCTTCTTGCCGTGTCTTCCAGCCTTCCCGCTCCGCCTGGTGCTGCCAAGGCACCGGTAACGCAGCCCACGCATCTCACAGCATCCCTGCCCACAAGCATCACTGAATCCCTGCCGGGGGCAGGCGCTGGAGGTCACCGTGAGGAGGTGCAAAGAACTGATCTGAAGAGAAGGAAGCTGCTCCTGCGTTACAGATGGCACTTAGGAGGCTGCAGCAGGACGTTGAAAGCAGAAGGAAGCTGGAAGTGAAGTGTGACCGCTGCCCGCAGCCCTTCTGGATGGCGGTGGGATGATCAGCAGGAGAGTCGGGGCAGCGTGTGGGGCGAGGAGGAGGGTTTGGGCTGCGGGTGCTTAGAGGCTGCCAAGTGGGCAGGTTGTGGGGAGCCGAGGGGCCTGGCCTGCCCTTGCCCAGGGCGGCTCAGCTCAGGCTCCAGACGCTCGGGTTCCAGCCCCGCTGCTCCCAGCGCTCAGAGCAGAATCGCTTGTAGAGCTGGGCTCCTGCCTTTCAGAGCATCACGGAATGGTCGGGGTTGGAAGGGACCTCTGGGGCTCATCTCGTCCAACCCCCTGCCAGAGCAGGGTCACCCAGAGCAGGTTGGATGCGTCCAGGCGGGTTTGAATGTCTCCAGAGAAGGAAACTCCTCCTGCTCTCTGAGCAGCCTGTCCCAATGCTCTGCCACCCTCAAAGAAGTTTTTCCTCACGTTGAGATGGAACTTCCTGTATTCTGGCTTGTGTCTGTTGCCCCTTGTCCTGTCACTGGGCACCACTGAGAAGAGTCTGGCCCCATCCTCTTGCCCCCCACCCTTTAGCTATTGCTCAGCATGAATGAGATCGCCTCTCAGCCTTCTCTTCTCCAGCTGAACAGCCCCGGGTCCCTCAGCCTTTCCTCAGCAGAGAGATTCTCCAGTCCCTCATCATCTTCGTAGCCTCCACTGGACTCTCTCCAGCAGTTCCCTGTCCTAGAACTGGGGAGCCCAGAACTGGACCCAGTGCTCCAGCTGCAGCCTCACCAGGACAGAGCGGAGGGGGAGCATGACCTCCCTGGACCTGCTGGCCACACTCTTTTTAACGCCCCCTAGGAGGTCATTGGCTGTCTTGGCTCCAATTTGAAGCATGGCAGATTGAGGAGAGCAAAAGGAGATGTTTGGAGGCCGGCTCTTGCCACCTTGTGGGGTGAAGGGGATGGGGTGTCCATACACCCAGCCTTCTATAATGTTCCCCAGCTGTGGGGAGTGGGGAGAAGGTGGATGCAAGCAGGATCTTTCATCTTCTTGAACACACAGTTTTAACCTGCAGACCTTGGAAAAGTGAAACTATAGATAGACAGATGTATGTGTGTGTATGTACATATATTGTTTTTTCTCCTGATTCCTTGGGCCACCAAGGAGGAGATGTCTTTTATTCAGAGCTCTGGTGTTGGCTGGCACCTGCCCCATGGACCTTCTCATAAGATTGTGCCACCAGCTGTAGCAAACAGGTCCTCTATAACCTTCCTGGCTGAGGAGCCAGGGCCTCTCCTGCTGCCTTGCCCCACAGCTGGGGTGTCCATCCGTGGGGAGGGACAAATGTGCAAACACTTGGAGAGCAGCTCTGTGGAAAAAGACCTGGGAGTCCCGGTGGACAACAGGATGCCCATGAGCCAGCGATGGGCCCTGGTCGCCAAGAAGGCCGATGACATCCTGGGGGGCATCAAGAAGAGTGTGTCCAGCAGGTGGAGGGAGGTCATCCTGCCCCTCTGCTCTGCCCTGGGGAGGGCCCATCTGGAGCACTGGGACCAGTTCTGGGCTCCCCAGTTCAAGAAGGACAGGGAACTGATGGAAAGGGTACAGCAGAGGGCTACAAAGATGAGGAGGGGAGTAGAACATCTCTCTGGTGAAGAAAGGCTGAGGGACTTGGGTCTTTTCAGTCTGGAGAAGAGAAGGCTGAGGGGGGATCTGATCAACACGTATAAATACTTAAAGGGTGGGTGTCAGGAGGATGGGGCCAGTCTTTTTTCAGTGGTGCCCAGTGACAAGAGGTAACGGGCACAAACTTGAATGTAGGGAGTTCCATCTGAAGATGAGGGGGAGCTTTTTTACTTTGAAGGTGGCAGAGCCGTGGAAGAGGCTGCCCAGGGAGGTGGTGGAATCTCTGTCTCTGGAGACATTCAATCCCCGCTGGGACACGTTCCTGTGGGACCTGCTCTGGGTGACCCTGCTCTGGCAGGGGCTTGGACTGGATGATCTCCAGAGGTCCCTTCCATCCCCATATCATTCTGGGATTCTGAAATGTGGAAGAGATTTTTTTCCAGGAGCTGCAGGCTTGCAGCTGGTGGCCCAGAACGGCCCAATGCTGGGTTTTTTGCCCAGCAGTCTCCATGGCACATGCGGTGACGTGCGTTGGGTGCATCGTTGCTTTATACGACCTCCCCCCCGGAGAATCTCCTGGCAAAGCCTGGCCTGTTTTCCTTGGGTGGTCTTTTCCTACAGCAAATGTTTAGATGCTTTGTGTCCTTTGGACATGCTGGGGTGGGCACTGGCTCTCCCAGCGCCGGCGTTGGAGGGACTGTAGTGACACGGTGGGGACAATACAGCAGCTGACAGCCCCCATCTGTCTTGTGCAGCGTTTCAGTCTGCTGCAGGCAGGGCACGTGCGCTCTCTCCTCTCTGTCCCGCGTCTGTAGGTTGACAGTGATGTCCTTCAGGCTCCTTGAGGAGCGTGTGTGCTGAGGTTACCCAGCAGCTGCATGGGACTTGGAGAAGGGACTTTAAGACTAGGCTGGACGGGACTTTGAGCAGCCTGGTGTAGTGGGGGGGTGTCCCTGCCCAGGGCAGGGGGGTCAGAACTCGATGGTCTTTGAGATCCCTTCCAACCCAAACCATTCTATGATTCTACGCAGAGGTTCAGGAGCTTTAAATGAGAGCAGGATGTGTCCTCCTCAGTAGGAAGGGCTGCGTTCTGCCGCGGGGAAAGGATGCTAAGCTGTTAAAGGATTGTCCTGATGGCAAGATGCTTCTCTGTGGACACTTGAGGGTTAATCGCACGTGCTGAAGCCAGGAGCATCCTCTGGATTCCAGCTGTCAAAGCACTAACTTAAGTGTGTGTCATCTTTACGAGGCAGTAAACCGTGGTACGGGCTGAATTACCCCATCCAGAGGCCTCCAGGGTACAGTATAACTGGTAGGGGCTTCCCTGGTAATTACTGCCTGATTAATTGCCGGAGGAGCCAGCCAGATGTGTTGCTGGCTCAATTAAGGTGGCAGGAGCTCTAGAGCTTGGGGCATGAACAGAAGGAGCAGGTTGGGGTGCTGGATGGGCCTGTGGCTCAACACAGCGTTGTTCTGCTCTGCTCCTGGCCCTTCCAGCCCCACATAACCCACTCGATCCTCCGAAAAGCCGGAGGAACCCAACAGCCACCACTTATCAAAGTGCACAAACTGAATCTGAGGGTGGGTTCCTGCGATGAACCTTTGTTTGATGGAGTGGTGGGATTCAGAAGTGGTGCAATGCTCTTGTGTCATAGAATTACAGACTGGTTTGGGTTGGAAGGGACCTCAAAGCCCACCCAGTGCCAGCCCCTGCCCTGGGCAGGGACACCTCCCACCACACCAGGTTGCTCCAAGCCCCCGCCAACCTGCCCTTCAACCCCTCCAGGGATGGGGCAGCCACAGCTTCTCGGGGCAACCTGGGCCAGGCTCTCACCACCCTCACACCAAAGAATGTCCTCCTGGAGCTCCTTGGCTTGCCGATGGGTGATCTCCTGTGACATTGCAGCTGCCCCAGGTGGCCTCGAGGGGCTGCTGATTGCCACGTTGCTCTTGGGGCCAGTGGGGCAGGAAGGTGCAGGGGAGGGTTTTGGGCTGGGGGGGGATCACAGTGTGCTGAAGGACTCGTCTCGCTGGTGGCTGTGCCACAGAGGGCACAGGTCTGGGTTGGCCCTGCACATCCAGGAGTGTTTTATATGCACACAGTGGTGCTGAAGATTGGCCCAGGACTGTCCTAGGAGCCATCAGTGCAAGGAAACGAAAATGGCCAGTCGGCTGTGGGAGAGGAAGCATTCACAGCCCAACCACCGTGCAATCAGCGTGGTTTATCCCACTGAGCTTCTTGGGAACTTGGTAATTGTCCCCTCTAAAGTTCAGGCAGATAAGAAGGAGAAGTAAGCGACCTTTATAAGTTAGCTGCACATGTGCAAATGGATCCATTGCTCTTGGTGGGACCCAACCTCTGCACTGGATCCCATCTTCTCCCATCTCCCTTGCCAGAAGGACTATGGCTCGATTGCTGGCTTGAACACCACGAGAAGGTGCTTCAGCAGCAGGGCTGGAGAGCTCACCGATGCCTGTTTGCATCGATGTTTTGGCCTCTAATTAATTTGCCTCGTGGTGTTTTCTGTAGCGAGATGTGAATCCTCAAAGCAGGCCTGGCTCTTTCTATAAAGAGTGGGGATGCTGAGCTGGTGGAAGACCAAAGTCTCCTTGGATGTAATTCTGAATTTCCTCCATGGTTTTGGCAGCACAGGACAGAGGAACTGGCTCGGGGCGGGGTGAGCTCCCCTGATGTCAAGAGGAAGCTGTTCCGTTCGAGTTCACTAAAGAGGTCTTGCTTTTGATTTTTTTGAAGGTCACGTATCAGCATCCAGTCCTGCAGAGCAGAGCCAGGATTCCTTGAGAGCTGCGAGGGGCTCTGCCCTTTCCTTGCCTTCTCCTTAAAGGAGGGGTGAGAGGGGGTGTTGGGGGGGGAATCCCGGGGCTCTTCGCACGCGGTGATACTGATGCGTGACTTCAGCCCTTTTCCTGCAGATCTAGTGTGCAGAGCTGGTGAGCTCCTGGAGGAACAGGCCATAATTTAGCTCACCTCTGACCTCGGCAGGTAGGAATGGTGTTTAACCAGTGCTGGAATGAGAAGGCAGAAGGCAGGGGGTGACAGACAGAGAGAGTTGGGGGGTGGTTCAGCCTGGAGAAGACAAGACAAGACCTTGAAGCCCCTTCCAGGCCCTCACGGGGCTCCAGGAAAGCTGGGGAGGGACTCTGGATGAGGGAGGGGAGCGCTAGGAGGAGGGGGAAGGGTTTGACCCTGAAAGAGGGGAGATGGAGCTGAGAGGTGGGGAAGAACTTCTTTGGTGTGAGGGTGGTGAGAGCCTGGCCCAGGTTGCCCCGAGAAGCTGTGGCTGCCCCATCCCTGGAGGGGGTGAAGGGCAGGTTGGAGGGGGCTTGGAGCAACCTGGTGTGGTGGGAGGGGTCCCTGCCCAGGGCAGGGGGTGGCACTGGATGGGCTTTAAGGTCCCTTCCCACCCAAACCAGTCTGTGATTCTATTACATTTGAGTTGAGGGTGTCCCGTCTCCTGTTATTTGGAGCCTTGGTGGCTGTGGTCTGGAAGTTCTGGGTGCAGCCACCAGCCTGCACATGCCCTGGACCTTTCATGCCATTCTCCACCTGCTGTATTTATTGAGCCTGACGCTTCTGCTGCTGTGGAGAAGGACAGGTTTTTATTAACTGTACCCACCGCGTGCCCCCTCTGTGAAGTGAGCCCAGGCATCAGCATTGCAGGAACCGAAGGCTGGAGCGCAGCAGCTGGAAATACAGGGTGATTTATTCAATGGAGATGTGAGAGATGGGAACAGACAGCTTTGGATTCTGCTCATGGTCCATTTCCCCTCCCTCCCTTCTCCATCCTCTTCTCTTTCTCTTCCCCCACCACTCTTCCAATTTTATTTTAACAGCACTGCAAATTGCAGCATAAATCATAGCTGAGCAGCAATTCGGGTTGGCGGCCACCAGTAAATCTCCTCTTTCAGCCTCCCCACATGAGAGGGAGGTTGCATGGGGAGTAAGGTGAGTCCTGGGAGTGCCTCGTTTACAGTCCCATCAGGTTTTATCATAGAATCACAGAATGGTTTGGGTTGGAAGGGACCTCAAAGCCCACCCAGTGCCACCCGCTGCCCTGGGCAGGGACACCTCCCACCACACCAGGTTGCTCCAAGCCCCCTCCAACCTGCCCTTCAACCCCTCCAGGGATGGGGCAGCCACAGCTTCTCGGGGCAACCTGGGCCAGGCTCTCACCACCCTCACACCAAACAAGTTCTTCCCCACATCTCAGCTCCATCTCCCCTCTTTCAGGGTCAAACCCTTCCCCCTCCTCCTAGGGCTCCCCTCCCTCATCCAGAGTCCCTCCCCAGCTTTCCTGGAGCCCCTTGAGGGCCTGGAAGGGGCTCCAAGGTCTCCCCGGAGCCTTCTCTTCTCCAGGCTGAACTCCCCCAACTCTCTCAGCCCGTCCTCCCAGCAGAGGGGCTCCAGCCCTCGCAGTATCTTTCTGGCCCCATTTTCCTGGCTCTTCCCAGTTACCACAGCATGTTTGGCCTTAGTCCCACATTTCTCCGGTCCTGGGAAACAGGACGATTCTTCTCCCACCCCAGCCCCTAGTGCTAGCACCGTGTTTGTTGGAAAGTGGTGTGGTGTAGGGGGTGCTGGCCTAAGTTACAAATGCTGTTGTTCAGGTGTGTGACATCTGAAGCCCTTTCCTGTTCTCAAAGATAATAGAAGGTGGTCTTCATCCGGACCTGTGCTTCCAAACTGCCCTGCACACAGGAACAGCAAATAGCCCTGTGTGGAGCGTGAAGAGCAAAGTCTTCGCGCTTTCATTCACCCAAGGGATCTCTCTGCACAGTCCCACCCCAGGAGCCCTTTGTCCTGGCAAATGTGTTTCCCAGCTGCCTATACCGTCTCCTTGGGAGCGTCCTCCATCTGTGTTTGTAGCCCTCTCCCCTCCACGCTTGAGCTTGGCCACCCTGCAGTGTGGCCAGGAATTAGGGGAGCAGACGAAAAGTACAGGCCGTGCCTTCGTTTTATCCCCTTCCTGGCTGGTTGTGAAGCTTCAAAGGTATTTTCCGTGTTAGGTTCTTAAAACAAGGGGGCAGGTGTTGAAAGACGCGAGGATAGATCTGCCCGATGTCAGCAAGACTTGCTTTTCATGTGATGTACCGATGAGAGAACCAAGGTGCACAGGGGAGAGGCATCTGCTGCTGAAGTGTGTTAAAAACCAGTGGGGTTCTGGGGGTTTGGAGTAGCTGGGGGTTTTGCAGAGGAGCAGCACGGTCGAGGTTTTGCAGGGCTCTGACTCCAGACGGCCACCTCACCCGTGCCCTGCTCTGTCCTCCAGGGAGAGCAGGATCTTTTGAGGAAGACCACGGACCCTCACTTAAAAAGAAATTCCTTAATTGGCTTAAAGGCAGAGAAACGAAAACAACAGGTAGAGCTGCTTCTTCATCCAACTTGCTTTCCTCTGCAGGGGTTGCTTTTGAAGTGATTGTTCAAACACACCTCAGGTGTGGGCAGCTAAATGGGGGGAATCGAGCATCCTTTGGTCCCAGGAGTCCACCCTCCTTGCTGAAGCTGTCCCAGCTCCTCAGATGAGAGAGCAGCTTAATGAGTTCGGTTTCTTCCTCCTTTCCTTGCCTCCTCCCCTCCCTGCTGAGAGCGGGGAAGTCTTTCTTGTAAAACTCAGCCGTAGGAATCAGCCCTGTTGGTGCTTCCTTTCCTTCTCACTGTCTCAGGTTACTATCACTGAAAGGGTTCCTTATTTCAGATCCTCCAAGCTTAGATCCTCCTCCAAAGAGCAGCCTGTGCCCAGAGAAGCTGGGGCTGCCCCAACCCTTGAGTTGTCCAAGGACAAGGTTGGACAGGGCTTTGAGCAACCTGGTCTGGTGGAAGGTATCCCTGCCCAGGGCAGTGGGGTGGGACTGGGTGGTGTTTAAGGTCCCTTCCAACCCAAACCATTCCATAATTCTCTGGGGCCTGTTTCAAATGGGAGCTGGAGAGAGGTGATGAAGGTTTATTTGAAGTATCACCATGCCCAGGTCTCTGAGCTCCTCCAGTGGTACCATGGCTGCTTCTTCTGCAGCTGGGGTGAAGGACACGTCAGTAGGTTTCTGGGACAGCTTTCCTTGATGGGTTCTTTTCCTCCCCAAAAGAAGCTGAGCTGCTGTGTTGCTGGATAGCTTCTTTCAGCTGGACCACTCCAACTCGTGTCCAGGGCCTGCTGTGACGTGTTAGTGAAATTAGGGTAATGAAGACCTTCTCTGTAAGCCCTGTTGCACCTACCTGCCTGGGTAGGAGGGGACACGGAGCTCCCAGTGTGCAGGCAGTGCTGGCCGTGCCGGGTCCGGCCTTAGCCACGGCTCCCCTGGCTGTGGAGGGAGCAGCCACAGCTTGAACCAGGGCTTCCTTGAACCAGGACTGTTGTGTAGCTGCTTCAGCACCTAGTTAGATTGTCTTTAACCTGATGTCTGGCTCTGGCCACATCATGGAGATTGGACCTTCACCCTGTTCAAGGGGTGGCAGCTGTTACGGGAAGGGAACAGGAGTCCTGGTGATCTCCTGGGCTGGTATAAATCTCCTTGCTAGCGGCACAGGACCTCGTGTGATGGAGGTGAGGACCTCAAAACTCATCACAGCCCTTGGGCTGATGTTTGCAGACAGAGGTGTTTCTCTGCTCCTCAGCTGGTGTCCAGTGTCTGGGTGCTCAGAGGTCCTGGTAGCTCTCTGAATCCCAGGCTCAGATGTGTGTTTTGTTCTTTTGAGATTCCTCCTATGTACATAAACAAACCCTTTAATAGCTGTAATAAACCATCTGCCCCTGTTATTTAAATAGAATAAATAAAGTCGGAAAAGCCTCCCAGGAGCATCTGGAACTTCACCACCTGTAGAAAACTGGCAGTTAAAGGAGCTGGGTACGTAGAGAAGAGCCCATAAAGATGGTGTCAGCGGAAAAAGAGGAGTTTCTGAAAGTCTTTCGTCTCCCCGTTGGCAGCGCTCAGACACGGCTCCAGCTGCTTTCCCTTCTGGGAAGCGGGCGAGTGTGAGCTCCCACGCTCGGTTATTGCTGTTTGCGAGGAGCAGCTCTGGTTTGACCCAAAGGTTTGGAAATCGTTAACGCTAGCAAGTAGGAGTAACTCAGAGGACGGTGAAGGATCGTTGCCACAACTTGAGGAATTCATGTTTGGTTTCTGGACTCGTCTTAGCCACGGCAGGATCCGTGGTCTGACTCCATAAGAGGCCCCATGGGAGGAGAATTCAAGGTTCTTGGAAGCACCATTGTCTGCAGCAGACACAGGGCTGCACAGGTTCACATGGAGAAGTGTCTGCAGGCGTCAAGTCTTAGTTCTTGCAGGTGCTGGTGATGTTTCTTTGACTGCAGTGGGAAAGTCATTCCCAGTTCTATACAGATCTCCCAAGAGCTTGTGTGGAAAGAAGGAATCTGGCAGCCAGGCAGGAGTTACAAGCTAAGGAGGAGACAGCCATGTCTGTGTATTCACTGGAGAACAACAGGACAGTGGAGTTATGTTGCTTCCAGAGGAGGCTTCTGTGCTGCTGCCTCTTCTCTTGGTAATCCAGACACCTGGCATCCCAGATTATAGAATCATAGAATGGTTTAGGTTGGAAGGGACCTCAAAGCCCACCCAGTGCCACCCCCTGCCCTGGGCAGGGACACCTCCCACCACACCAGGTTGCTCCAAGCCCCCTCCAACCTGCCCTTCAACCCCTCCAGGGATGGGGCAGCCACAGCTTCTCGGGGCAACCTGGGCCAGGCTCTCACCACCCTCACACCAAACAAGTCCTTCCCCACATCTCAGCTCCATCTCCCCTCTTTCAGGGTCAAACCCTTCCCCCTCCTCCTAGGGCTCCCCTCCCTGATCCAGAGTCCCTCCCCAGCTTTCCTGGAGCCCCTTGAGGGACTGGAAGAGGCTCCAAGGTCTCCCCGGAGCCTTCTCTTCTCCAGGCTGAACCCCTCCAACTCTCTCAGCCTGTCCTCCCAGCAGAGGGGCTCCAGCCCTCCCAGCATCTCCGGGGCCTCCTCTGGCCCCGCTCCAACAGCTCCGTGTCCTTCCTGTGCTGAGGACTCCAGAGCTGGACACAGTGCTCCAGGTGAGGTCTCCCCAGAGCGGAGCAGAGGGGCAGAATCCCCTCCCTCGCCCTGCTGGCCACACTTCTTTTGATGCAGCCCAGGATCCTTCTCGTTACAGCTCCCCTACGAGTTAAGAGCTTTTATTTCCAGCCCTCCTGAACTGTGAACACTCCACAGGCAACTTGAACTTCACTCAAGATGCAGATACGGACATCCCACCTGTGCCATATCGGATGGCTCCACTGTGTCTCATCCCAGAGGCTCTTGTGCCCAAACCAGCTGCTTTTGAGGCCGAAGCGTTGAGACATGAAGCCCCTGCGGAGGGCTGTGCCCAGAGGTGTGTGTCCGAGCGCCGCGCCGAGCCCCTGCCGCTCACTGGCAGCCCCGGGTGCAGAGGACAAGCAGTGATGGCCGGCTAGTGCACAGCCTGCCCGCTGGCCACCCCAGCTGGACAGGCAGGTATCTTTTGGAGCCTGGTCCTTCTGCGTTGCTGCTCCTCTCCCTGCGTGAGTGATGCATATATCGCTTGACTGCTGGTGCCCTCCCCTCTCCGCTCCGGCGTGTGAGCCTCCCTGTGGTACACCAGCTTTGACAGAAAGGGCCAGCCCCGCTGCGGGCTTTCACCGTGTGTCAGAATAAATCTCTTCTTCCTCCTCTTGCGTGGAGGAGATGCTGGTTCCGAGTCTGAACAGCACCTGAGGCGGCTTCTCCCCCACCCTTCCTTCTTCTTCCTCCCCCTGCGAGGAGAGCAGAGCCTGCTGGCTGCGGCGCGGCGACAGACACCCGAACCCGCAGCTGATGCAGCAACAAATTCTGTGCAGTCTTGCATTCGTCTGCTTGACCTGACGTGACCTGGGAACGGAGCTGGAGAAGGTGCGGATGATCCCGGGGCGGGGAAAGCTGGAGCTATCTGCGAGGTTGGTGGGGTTGATTGCTGTTGAAAGCCCCTGGTCTCTATACGGGCCAGCAGCCCAGCTGACCACGCACCCCAGGTCGGTAAAACGTGTAGGGACATGGCTCCAGGGCAGCAAAACATGGAATTCTTGAATTCTTGTGCTGCACTGAGCCTTCGGGCATGTTTTTTCCAGGATCTGGCTGTCAATGTTACCCCACTTGGAAGGTGTGTGTGGAGCCAAGGACACGGTGGAAAGAGTGAGCGTGCGTGTGGAAACTCCTACACCCAGCTCATCTGGGACTTCGCCCTGGGCTTCTGCTCTGCACGTTGAGATCCTCCTCTGGCATTGGTGCTCTCTGGAGGGGTTGCAGACATAGTTCCTGAAGTAGGACGTTCAGGTTTGCCCTCTGCCTTCTGGTCTCCTGGGAGGAAAGGAGCTGCTCAAGCCCGCTGAGAGATAGCCAGGCATGCTGGTTGGTGACGTTGGCTGTGGGAGGAACCTCCATCCTCGCCTTTCCCCTCGCTGCCAGGTGACATTTGTAGTGTGGCTGCGGTGGCTTGATCACCGTGCCCTGACCCGACCACGGGCTCGGCTGTGGCTTGGCCGACTCGGATGGGCTCCAGGGATGTCAGGAGTTGCCAGAGTTCCTCTCTCTTCTCCTCTCCCTTGGCAA
This sequence comes from Arenaria interpres, assembly GCA_013399435.1. Taxonomy (NCBI): domain Eukaryota; kingdom Metazoa; phylum Chordata; class Aves; order Charadriiformes; family Scolopacidae; genus Arenaria; species Arenaria interpres. The sequence continues at coordinate 35,605 of VXAK01005941.1, forward strand.
CCTTTCTTCCTTTCTGCAGATCAGCGCAGAGCTTGTTGGCGGGGTCATTAAGCGTGAGCTGCTTTCCTCAGGCACAGGACTGACTTAGCTCTTCATTAAGGCCGGTTAATCACCCTGAAGAGCCTGACAGCCGCTGGCGATGGACCACGGTGCCAGCACAAGGTCCCGTGGTGTCCTGAGCGTGGGTGGCAGCTACGGAGGGGACACAGCTTGGTCTGGGACAGTGGGACAAGGGGACGGTGCCACTGCAGAGCGTGGGCTTTGGGCTCTGAGAAGTTTCCTCGTTGGCATGAAGAGCGCCCAGCAGCAGCTCTGCCAGGAGCAGGGATGGTGGCCAAGTTAAAGCCCCAGGAGAGGAGGAGGAGGAGGAGGAGGCTGAGGGCTCTGCTTCCCCCCGCTCTCATTAGTCTTAGACCTCAGGGAAAGACGAGCCTTTCTCTCTCCCTCCAGCCCAAACGGTGCCGAGCTCTTGACGACTGTTGGTTTTTTCCTAATTGTACCTTGGAGCTATGCCTTGATTTATTTCTTTAAAGGGATAATTTAGGGAAAAAGCTGGCTGTTTCTCAAGCAGATAGCGGCCTGCCCCGTGCAGCTGGTTATGGGCAGGGCTGGGAACTGGTGAGACGAGAGATGGGCTCGGGAGCATTCTCAGAACTCCTTCCCCATGGTTGTGCCTGCGTTGCGATAGCTCCCACCGCCCCACCGCCCCTGCAGGGCCAGGCAAGGGGGCAGATGGTCCCCTCCAGCCTTGTATGGCTCCTCCAACAGCAGCATTTTGCCTTTCAGGCCTCAAAGGCAGCAAATAGCTTTGAATTTCCTTTTCATCCTGGGAAGAAAGGATTTCATTCACTCTCTGAAAGCACAGGGAGCTTTTGGAGCTGAGCTGGTGGCGCTGGCTGTGAGCGTGAGGTGGAGCTGCTCGTGGAGCATCACGCTCAGCTCCTCAATCCTGTCCCACGCCGTACTCTCCAGACAAGGAGACATCCTAAGAGATGTCCTCTAGTCCATTCCCTCCCACATTTCATCTGAAATCCTTACTCTTCGAGCTCTTCTGGCCATCCCTCCCACTCTTCCCAACCAAGCATTGTGGACAATCATTGGTATGAAGCTGTCCCCATCCTGTCATCTCTGAGCAGGGATTCCTGTGGCCAATCTGCAGCAGTGGGGAGCAGATGTCACCCTTTGGGCTTGGTGAGAAGGGCTGGTGGCAGGGCTTAGGGCAGAGCCTCAGCAGTTCTGTGATGGAGATGGTTAAGGGGCAATAACAGAGGAGGGAGCTCAGATCTGCCCCTTGGCCGGTGGGTGGCACACACCCTTGATGGAAGAAAAAAGGACAGCTCTCCTTGGTATGTCAGCCTCGTTTAGGTCTCAGCAATGTGTTGAAGACAGCAAAGTCTTGCCCTTCTTCCTCGCTGGGCAAAATACATGGTGAAGGGGATGTTCTGCAGCCTCCCTGGATGCCATTTATTGGCTACTGTTAGTGCTCAGAGAGAGGAATTAATTCTACGCTGCTCTTCCCTGGGATCTTCTCCTGGTTCATTGCTCTTACCAACTTTTGTGCCCTTTTTAGAGGGCACAGTTTCTGTTGGCTTCTTAAGTTAAAACCTGCCATGATTTGAAATGAATTGGTCTAACAGTAGTAGGAAAGAACATCATCTTCCCAGCTGTTCCTCCCCAGCATCTTGGCATCTTGCTTGTCCTCCTAGATCTGGCACGTTGGTTGTAAATCCTCCCGCTGTTGTTCTTGATCTCCCCTGGTTTGTGGTAGCCTAACCTCAGCGGTAGCTTGAAGGTCCTGAAGGAGGGGCACCTTCATGATGTGTCTGCTCACCACTTTGTGCAGATCAGCAGGGAGAGCAAGAGGAGAGGCTGCCTCCAGGGTGTGATTTGGCTTCATGTTGCTTGAGGTGTGTTTGTCCTCGGGTTCCTGTGGGTGCAGGAGGCCAGTAGGTGCTCGTGGTATCTCCCACCCTCTTCCTGGCACACCTTGAGGTTTAAAGGACCTTGCTCCATGGAGCAAGCTCATCCCAGAGGATTTGGTGTCCTCAGTGGTCCCTGCTGGGTGTGTGATGGGATTCTGTCAGTCCTGATGTTGCCAGGGCTGTGTTTGCTCTCTAATAATGTCCTCTTCTGCCGTGTTCAGAGTGTTTTGGGCTGAGAGTTGAGGCTGAACACTGAGCCAGGTCAGCAGGCATCGCTCCTCTTCTGCCAGCTCTGAACCTGCTTGGCCTTTGACCGTAGGTTCTTGCTGCCTGGCAGCTGAACCTCTCTTCCCCTCACTCTGATTCACCTTTTCTCTGTTCATCTGTGTTGCCGACCAGGGAAGGTCTCTCCCAGGATTGACCCTTGGTAGGCTCTTGAGAAGTTTTCCAAGCTGCCTCAAGGCAGGGAAAGATTTATGGGCCAGGCAGAGAATGATTGAATAAGTTTTTGGAGCCCCTGCCCTTCCTGCAAAAATTTTCCTTCCTAACCAAGGGGATCTTTGCAGAGTTTGAAATTTTTCGTTCAGGCAGTGAATAACTGCAAACTCCCTCCTGCTGGGGCTGTCGAAGTGACACCGCAGAGCACATTTGTACTAAACCTGTTCTCGACCTCAGCGAGCGAGGGCACCCCTGGGGCTGGCGTTGGGAGTCCTGTCCCCGACTGCAAGGGGGTGGGATCTGCCCGGGGTGTGGGATCTGCCCTCTTCCTCGGTGGCTGACATTGAGTTTTGGGCCTGTCGTTCTCAGGGTGGACAACCAAAGGTCCGAGAGGTTTGGTTGGTGTCGGTGTGCGTTGCCACCCGCTGGGTGCTGGCTGGACATCGCTGTGGGACTTGGGTCCACAGCAGGATTGTGAGCAGTCATTCCCATAAAAATATAATTCCCGAATTCCCTTTTGCTGCTTCCTAGAAAACTTTTCCCTGGCGTTGCTGAGAAGATGAGTCTGAAGGGCCAAAAGTTACGGTACCTCTCCTAATCCTTGTGTTTCCCCAGAACATTGGTGAGACCCCTGCTCTGTTTGGGTTGTGGATCGCGTTGTCTTTCAGTTTTTCACCGTGAAGGCCTCTGGTTGGTGTGAAAATCTGTATTTTTCAAACCTTTCTATACAAGCCATCTTGCAAACAGGTAGTTGTTTTATTCCGTAGCAGGTCTGTAAGATGTGTCGTCTTGGTCTGTGGGATTGATTTCAGTGGAGTCTGAATCTTTCTGTGTTTCAGGTGCTCATGAATTTTGCTGGACAACTTTATTTTATGGGAGAAGCTTTCTGGGACACTGCTTAGACCAAAGAGGGGGTGTAATTATAAAAAAAAAAAACCATGTAAGATGGTTGAACCAATTTTTGCCAGGCTTCCTAAAGAAAAAATCTAATGTTCTCTAAGGGTGCAAGAAGCTGAAGCTACAAGTGTCCAACCTAACTTGAGTCTGTCAGCCTTCAAGGGTTCTGACCTTCCTGGTCTGTTGTTTTTTTAACAAAAAATATATTAAATTCTTGAATTCTTGTGTTGCATTTACTGGAGAACTGTGGTCCTTTTTGCCCTGAAGCACTCCCAAAATTTTCAGCGGAACCAGGGTATCTACAGAGCTCCTTTGCGCTTTCTGTGCCTAAATTGCACCAATTTCATGCAACTGTGACAAAATCATATAAAACTGATGGACTTTGTGTATGCGAGTGGGTTCAAATATCCTCTGTGTGTGGATTTTAGTCATGTAGTCAAAGTAAGGCAAGATATGGGTTGAGGCCATTCAGTTCATCACCACCGTGAGCTGAATCAACGTATTAAGACGTTATCGAACCTGTTTAATGATATACATAGCATGGTGCTGGCCTGAGTTAACGACATGAATTTGCCTCACCTAATCTAATACTTGGGTGCAACTGGAGCTTGATATTGTTTGGTCTTAATTTCCCCAGATAGCCCAAAAAACGGGGAAAAGTGAGTTGAGTCCAGGAATGATGGCGGCAGCAGCGCTGTGCTGAATTGGTTTCTTTGAAGTGAGCTGTGATTGCAGCTGCCCAAATTTCCCGTGCTTGCACGCAGGGAGGCAAGAAGAGGTTATTAATTATACCAACAGGCTGGGATTGATCTTAATGAGAAACGGTATAGCCTGAGAGGAGCTGAGGCTGCGCTGGTGGCTGTCCCCAGGGCTGGGGCTCCAGAGGGACCTTCCCGAGCTGTTCTCCTGCCTTGCAAAGCCTGTCCCATGATGATCCCTGAGTGCCAGTGGAGCACATTCTGCGTCCTGAGTCTTGGAGAGGTCCCATTGCCATTGGCCATCTCATCTGGGTCCCGCATCCCAATGACCTTGGAGATGCTTCTTTTGGGTGAGACACCTGGTCCCTCATCAAAAGCCTGTGAACCCAGAGCTTGCAAAAGCTTGTGATGTTTGAGCAAAGCAAGAACTCGGACTTTGCTGGCCTCCTTGAAATACTTGGTCTGCCTCTTCCTTTTGTATCCCCAGGGATTCTTCTCCTTGCCCTGGCAGAGGTTTGGGCAACCTGTTCATTAGCAAAGGAGCCTTTGAGAATGGTCTTGTCTTGGCATGCCTGTGCTGCACAGTGCTCTGCTGGCCAAACTGGTTTTCTTCTGAAAGCCAGGATCTTACAACACTGAAGCAATTAAGGTATATTAAAGGCTAACGATGCACGTCCTGTTTTTCTCACAAGGCAAGCCTTCCGGATTCTGATTCTGCTTTGATGCTTTTGCATGAAGAACGATAAAAGTTTCTTATCTCCAGTCCATCAGTGTAGGATAACGCTGCCTGTAAGTCCTTAGCCTTGGAGGAAAGCTGGTGTGAGGCATGGTCCTTCCAGACGTGTGTCACTCTGCATTCCTGCAGTGGCATTGGGCCTGCAGCCCCAGTGACCACAGATTCAGATGGGTAGAAGCCTTCAAAGACTCTGCTCCTTCTCCCCTGGGCCAAATCCAGCCAGGGATTTCAGCTGTGGAGAGGACTCTCCAAGCAATGATGGTCTCCTCAAATCCCTTCCTTCATTGAAGGATGCTTTGGTGCATGTTACAGACTTTCAGGGTGCTCCTGTCCCAGCTGTGCCTCTGCCCTCCTCCCAGTTCCCACCTTACTCTTGACAGCTTCTATGGGGCCTCTTCATGGCCGGCGAAGGGTGAAGGACCATGTTTTCTGCCCCACTTGCACCCTCTGCAAGCAGTTGTACTTACAGAGCATTTCCTTGGAATTCCTTTCTTCCCTGTCCCACAGCAAAATGTCCCCTCTCACCCCTAACATCTTTCTTAAGACAGACAAGCCCTGTTTTGGGGGAGGTGACGTCAAAGTAAATTGCAGGGAAAGCTGCAGTTTGAGAGCATGTTCTGTGGTTTCGTTGGCTGCCACGGAAATATGGTGCTGAACAAACTCCGGGCGTCTGGGGTCGGTGGGTTTTTTTTTTCTCAGACTTCTCATTAGCAGAGTTGAGTTTTCCCCTGGGAACTTCCCATGAAAACTCCCAGCCTCTTCTCTCGCTGGCCGGTGGAGCACGTCTGAGCTGGCCAAGCGCTTCTGAGCCGTGGCCAGGCTGGAAAAGCAGAAGCTAAATAGAAACCCTGCAAGCACCCTCTTGAGGTTTGGTGCAGTGGGACCAAGAAATTCCCAGGAACTGGAGTGCGTCATTCGCTTGGAAAACTCTTAGTGTCTGTCTGAGCCTCCCAGAACCTTCTGGGGAGGGTTGTGTGGTGTTGGGGGATCTTTAATGGCCCCGTTCACTGCCAAGTGCTCACCCTTGCATGGTCTCCCGCTGCAATTAGATTGGGTTTTTTTCCTCGCTTGATGAGTGCTTCTTCTCTTCCACCAGTGCTTTGTTAAACAGAACAAATCCAGTTGTCCTGCTTCAATCCGTTGCAAGTTATTACCAGTGGAAAATGCCATTTTCTGTACAAATGCCCAAATTGTCTTGCCCAAGTGAATGGTCAGGAGCACTGGTACTGCACTGGAGCTGGTGAGGAGGAGGTGACCTCCAGAAAGAAGGAGTCCTGGCCAGAGGAGGGTTGGACATGGATAAGGAAGAGGCTGGTCCCTCAGATGTTTTTCCTTCCCCCATCTAAGCTGGTTTCCTGGGAACTAGTTACCAGTTTGTCCTGGACTGACTCTAAAGAGTGAGAGCAGATATAAATATATGATAAAGCTCTGGAGCGCTCAAAAATTAATATTTCAGGGTTGAGAAATCTTTATTTCATCAACTGCTTCAGCAAAAGGGGGGGGGATTTGTGTGGTTGTGGCCGTTGTGGTTCCCTCCTACCAGACTGGAGCCACAAAGGGGATGGTGCAGCCGGGAGCTCCGTCCCAGCTGAAGGAGCTGCTGGTGTGAGTCAGAGTTTGCATGAAGAAGGCATTGTGCTTTCTGGAGTTGTTTTTTCGTTCCTCATCTGATCTCGGTGGGATGGTTACATCCCAGTACTGCTTCGTAGAAGGGGCTGCGGGTCGTGGAAGCTATAGATCAGCTCTGCTTGGAGGATCTTTTGTCTCGGACCAGCCAGCTGTTTGCGGTGGTGGGGCCTGGAAGGATAGGAGGCATCAGACATGGAGATAAACCCAAGCTATTCTGGCAAGAGTTTCTTAAAAAATCAGTTTTGTCTGTTTGTAGTCACCAGAAGGCTGAACTGCTGGTGCTTTTGAAGTTGACGGGGTCCTGTTTTGTCGAAGCTTTACAACCAGGGGTCCCTTCGCGCTTTCCCAGCTCCCTGTGAAGGATGTGTTCCAGCCCCGTCCTGCTGGGTTGCTCAGCCCCAACCAGCACCAAACACTTCCCTGGGGCTGTGCCAGGGGAGCAGAGGGGCAACCGAGAAGGCTGCAGCTTGAACTCCTAAATGTACGTCCAATTTGGGGCAAAAACCTTGGCAAACTGGAGCCAGTTCAGTGGAGGGGCACTATGATGGTCAGGGGGCTGGAGCCCATGTCCTCCAAGGAGAGGATGAGGGAGCTGGGCTCCTTCAGGCTGGAGAAGAGAAGGCTTTGGAGGAGGTCTACCAATGTCTACAGGGGCATCATCGACAAGACAGAGCCAGGCTTTTCATAGCAGCGTGTGGTGGGAGGACAGGAAACAAAAAGTGTAGGATGAAACAGGAGAAGATCAGACTGGATATGAGGAGAAGCATTTTTGCCCCAAGGACGGACAGGCCGTAGAGTTTGCTGCCCAGAGAAGTTGTGTAGCCTCCATCCTTGGAGGTTTTCAGACTGTATAAATCTGAACAACCTGATGTGATCTCTTGAGACTCAGCTTGGAGCAGGAGTTGGGACTGGAGACCCCCCTGAGGTCCCTTCTGACCTGAGTAGTTGTGGGAACCTCCCGGCTTGCTCCTGTGGAAGTGGGGTGCTGCTTTCTCTCCCAGGTGGAGAGGTCCACCATGGGCCCCTCTTCTGTGGGCACGTTTGTGGCCCTGCCTGGCACGCCCTGATGTGGTTACTTTGATATGAACCTCCAAGAAAGCATGGGTGAGCTCAGGGGAGGTTGTCTTTGGTGTCTCTGCCCTTGCTCAGTAGATCACCTCTGCTGGTGCAAACTGGGAGACGAGGGCAAAGAGACGGGTCCCTTCAGGTGCTTTGTTTTTGCCTTCACCTCTCTGAAATTGGGTGAAGGTCACTGCTCCTGAAGCCCATGTTATTCTCCTGTCTCACCTTGGTGGAGTGGGAGAGGCAGGATTTGGAAATACTGATGCAACCTGCCCTGTTTGTGTGATGCTGGTGACGCTTCTCCAGCCTTCAGGCTTCCGAAGTGTGAATCAGAGACTGTTTTTCTCCTGTAGAAACGTGTAAAAAGTGGAAAGTCCCTCTTGGTGGTGTCTCTGCGCTGCTCTGCCGGCGTGTCTGCTGCAGCCTTCCCCTGGTCCAGCCTCCCTGCCCTTGCCTGGCTCTGCAAGAGTGAGTCAGCTCAGCCCACAGCGGCTCCTCGCCGGGGCTTCAGGACGTGGGGGCCACCATCCCCACCCATGTGTCCCTCTAACGGCTCCACCGCCGGAGCCATGCCCTGTGGCTCCTGACCACCATCTTCCCCCTCCAAGCTTGCCCCCTTCTTGCCCAGGCGGGGATGTCTCCTGGAGATGGGGTAGGTCCGCGCGGGAGAGGGCTCAGAGCACCTTTGAAAGAAGGAGTTAAATAGCAAAGAGGCGGACGGGGAGAGGGGGGGGATGAGTCGCAGCTCAGGGACGATCCAGCCAGGATTTTGTTTGGGGTTTGGTTTGTTTGGGGTGGGGTTTTTTTGTGATTTTTTCATATTCTTCCACAAAGTTGTAGCGCTTTTTCTTCTGTTTGTCAAACAAGAGGATTTTGCTGGAACGCCTTCTGTTTCGGAGAACTCGGGGTTTGTGCGCTGCTGACTAGAACAATTGATTTTTATTTATTTGTTTATTTACTGCAGGAGGGAGCTGAAGCAGGTCGTTTTAAGGCTTTAGCTGTTCTGGAAGAGTTTTATTTAGAGAAACAGCCTGATTCTGTTGCTGCCCGCCGTTGACACAAGCTCATAGAATCCCATCGCCGGTGTGGGCTCTGCAGCGGAGCCCCGGGATCTCTCCCTCCAGAGCCCAGGTCACCCCGAGCCATTCGCTCCGGTACTCCAAGGTGCTTCTCTCCAGGGCTGGTTGTCTCCAAGGGTTGGTTGCTGTCTCTTGCCCCGGAGCTTGGCCGCACATCACCCAGGCTTGGCACCCCACCAGCTCCCTGCCTGCAGGAAAGAAGCAAACTGCAAGTTTTGGGGCACCCTGCCCTGTTCCTTCCTGTCTTGCCCTGCTCTGGTGAGGCTCCAGAAAAGCCTTTGGTCCCAGGTGACACCCAAAGGCGGTGGAGACCCCTGCCTTGTTTGATGTCTCTCTAGGAGCCAGGACCCTGTAGCGCAGGACACGCAGGCAGAGCCCTAGGAGGGGGACATGACTATCCCAAGGTGGGTTTGGAAGGTGACCAGCTGGTGCCACCTTCATCCCTCCCCTGTCTTGTCCTAACAGTTCTGCCCCGCTGCAAAGTTCCTGCAGATCAGAGGGAAGCAAAGGGCCACGATGTCCCTGCAGTGACTCTCCCTTCCCTCCTGATGACAGCCTTCCCCTGCCACCTCTGTGCTCTCAGAAACAGTGTCCAGAAGGCAACAGCCACACGTCCTCCTGCCTGCAAAGACTGCCTTGGTGTCCCAGCCAGCGTCCCTCTCTAGATACTGTCACCATGGTGGTGGGCTTTTTGGCATTCCCAACTCCGCAAGGCAGTGAGGTTCCCTGGGACCTGATGAGTGCACTGGAAGCTGCCTACTTGGTTGAGTGCTTTCTATATTCTGTGTTTAAGTGTTATAATTACAACATCGTGACTGCCAAGGTAGGTGAGGTCCTGCCAATGTGGTGGTGTCTCCTGCCAGCTGGTGTGCACCCTGTCTCCGTTGGGTAGAGCTGCTGTGGTGGGAAGTGTGGCCACCATGTGGGGCCAGCCCTGTCCATACGGGTGTGGGGTCATACGGCCACTGCCCTTGCCTTGCTGCGTGCCCCCAACAAGAGCCTCTCCTGGTCTGAGGAGACCTTATAACAGCCTTCCAGTCCCTCCAGGGGCTCCAGGAAAGCTGGGGAGGGACTCTGGATGAGGGAGGGGAGCCCTAGCAGGAGGGAGAAGGGGTTGACCCTGCAAGAGGGGAGATGGAGCTGAGACGTGGGGAAGAACTTGTTTGGTGTGAGGGTGGTGAGAGCCTGGCCCAGGTTGCCCCGAGAAGCTGTGGCTGCCCCATCCCTGGAGGGGTTGAAGGGCAGGTTGGAGGGGGCTTGGAGCAACCTGGTGTGGTGGGAGGTGTCCCTGGCCAGGGCAGGGGGTGGCACTGGGTGGGCTTTGAGGTCCCTTCCAACCCAAACCATTCCATGATTATATGATCCCTGCTGCCAGCCCCACTGGCTCCTGAGAGCTTGCATCATTGTGCTCCCTGTAAAGTGTCCCCTTCCCAGGAAAAGCCCTTCTGTGGGTGGGTGACTTTGCCAGGTCACTGTGGAGCGGCTGGTTTTGAGGGGAGCTCCTCTCCTGCCCAGGCACTGGGGAAGGTGGCAGGTGATGTTTATCTCAGTTATGTTTTCCGGGGCTGGAGAGCATTTGTGTTATCATCCAGCAGATGGGCCTGGTGAAGAGCTGGTGGAGACAACTGTATTTCCTCACACGGGCTCGTTGCCTGCCAGGAAAGGAGCCAGCCAGGCTTTGCAGGGAGAAGAACAGAGCTTGGACAGGCTGCAGCTGGGTTTCTCCTTCGGCCATTTCATTTTTGAGAGGTGTGGGACAGAGGCAGGGGTTGTACAATGTAAAGATGGACCAAGGGCCAGCCTTCAGCCAGGCCCTTCCAGTCTTGTGCCCTCTGTGGTCTTCAGACCCTCAAATTAAGTCTGGAGCTTCAGGAAGGGACTTGAATTGTCCATCAGTCCCAGGCAGGAGTCTGGTGGGAGGAGGCTGCAGCCTGGTGTGGCTGCCAGCGGTCAAGGCTTGTTGGGGACAGCCAAAGATGCCTGTCCCACGTCCTCTCCCATTTCTGTGTGTCTCCCACTGGACACCACCACACGGTGTAACCGTGGGGAGAAGCAGGCAGGGACATCTCCAGAGCTTGCCACGCTGGTGGCCTGGCCACTGCAAGGTGTCCTGTCGTTTGTTTTAGTGGCCAGCCCAGCCCAAACCATGGCACGAGGGGAGCTACAGAGCTTTGAGGGAAGAGCTGATGGTCTTTCTGGTTTTCCTGAGAGCTGCCAGTGGAGAAAGTCAAGCAGACGGAAATCTCAGCAGCGGGCAGGATGGTGTCCCTGGAACGGACAGTGTTGGGAGCCAGCTCCTGTGGGGTGGAGGAGAGGAGGGGGCCAGGAGGGGCCAGGATGGCTGGGGAGCGATCACAGCTAGGGGCAGATGGTGGCAGGACAGAGCCCTACAGTGTCCTACCTCCTGCCTGGAGCTTGGATCTCCTGCCTGGCCAAGTGAAACCCTGCTGCCTTCCCCGAGCCCGCAGCCTCATTGCTGCTACCGCATGGAGAAGGTCTGGTGATGCACCTCTCCCCACCGTCCCCTCGTGTGCTTCTCTCTTGTAGGTTCTACTGGTTTTTCCCTTCTCTGTACTGGTGTGGGAAGGGACAAGGTGATTTCTTCCCACGGGCCTGTGGCTGCGTGGCCAGAAGCCGTTGCCGCTGGGTAGGATGGTGGGTGCCAGAGCGATCTGTGTGGCAGGAAGGTTGGTGGCTGGAGGGTCCTGCTCTGTGATAGACAGCACAGAATGGGCGTTTAGGGCTGGATTTTTTTTGGAGCCAGCCCTCTCCAGCATGGCGTAACGGTGGGTAACAGCGTGGGATGCTGCAGGAGGACGGATGTGGGTGGCACGGGTTGCTGACAGCCTTTTGCTGATGCCTGTGGTTTGAGGAACCTCATCCAGGAAGACGAATGGATGTGACAGGATCACGGTGCCCTTCATGGCCCCGTCCCCTTCCCTTTCCCTCTCTGGGGAACGGGCTCCCTTTCAGGGGGCTGTGGGCACGGTGCTGCCGCGGGGGAGAGGACTGTACAGGGGCTCCCAGCTGCAGGACTTCAGGCAGAAAAATCAATGTTTATATTTCTCTTAGCTGGGAAAGATTCCTTAAATAACTCCAGTAAATAAATATCTTGTAAAGTTCAAACTGTGAAGGCACGGTGTATGAACCAGAATGAATTTTCAAGCGCACTCTCGCAAGAAAATGGATTTCTTGGGTTGAGGCTTTATTTAGAGAAACGTTTGATTTAAGAAGAGAGTTGAAGGTTGTGTCTGATCTCCTTGTGAGGGGGTGGGGGGAGCTGCTTTTCTGATGGCTGTGGGACGTGGGCTGGAAATGTGGTTGGAGTATTCCCAGGAGAGTTCCTTGCGTACCCGGCCAAAAGAAGGGTCACTCTCCTTGTCCCCAGGGTGGTTCTTCCCGTGTCCTCTGTCCCCTCTGGACCTCGCTGCTGCAATGCAGTCTGCTCAGCCGCCCGGCAAAGCTGGTGGTGCAGGTGCTGCTGCTCCGGGATGCTGGAGACCAGCCAGAGCCCAGTTCCCTCACAGATTTCTGCACCTGAAAGGACTTCTCTCCCGTCTTCCTTCCAGCCTGGTTATAGAATCATAGAATCATAGAATCATAGAATCGTCTAGTTTGGAAGGGACCTTAAAGATCATCTAGTCCAACCATCTACCTAACTCTGACAAAAAAATAAATAAGAAATAGGAAATAAAAAATTACTAAACCGTATTCCTGAGGACCATGTCTACCCGTCTTTTGAACACCTCCGGGGATGGTGCCTCAACCACTCCCCTGGGCAGCCTATTCCAGTATGGTTGAACCTGGTCCTCAAAAGGTCCACTAAAGAGGGAGCCAGTGATGAGCCCATTTGGGGTGCAGCCCCCGTGACCCAGGTTGCTGGTTCCTGGGTCTGGGATGGCCTGAATTTGCTGTTCCCAGGAAGAGCTGAGGGTATGGGGTGGACTTATGGGCATGGGATGGACCTTCTCCTCAGGGTTTGTCCCTGCCCGGTGTCTCAGGGGAGCGGGGCAGGGTGGAAGGGGTTGGAACGGGACCTCTCAGCTGGCCCGGAGTTTGGGTTCAAGGTTGGGACTTTAGAGTTGGCTGCATTATCTGGGAGCAGAAGTGCATGGAGGGAGGGCTCTGAGCTGCACGTTGATCTGAAGGAGAACTGGTTTGTCGTTGTGTGAGGGAGGAGGAAGCAGAAAGCTCTGTTTCAGCCCCACCTTTGCTTGAAGCTTTGGGAAATCACCCCGAGCAGGGGACAAAGGGCACCGTGCAGGGCTGGGATTCCTTCTGTCGTTGGTCAGCGTGAGTGCAAGCGTGGCATTGCCTTCCTGAAAGCACCAGGAGAGCCACGGCGAGGGAGAGCTGCTCCCTGCAAGCCCAGGGGCTGCCCTGGCCTGTGGAGGTGGCACCGCTGCTGAGCTTCGCTTTCGGAAAATTGCCTAGAAAAGGTCTTTACAACTTTCTGCCCTGGAACAGGGTGGCTCTGGCGTATGTCGGACCCGTTCTCCCATCAGGGTTTCAGGCATTCCCAGGCAACGCTGGAGGTTGAAACCAAGGGCTGGTGCTGACAGCAGGGCTCTGTGGCATCTCCGCTCCCCAGGTAAGCGGGGCAGAAGCTGGAGCTGGGACTCAGTGCCCTCCAAAGCCTGCTGGTGAGAAATGCCGTGTCTCTGCTGCAGGTTGGAGAGATCATAACCCACCGGTTGAGCTCAGAACCCTCTGGTGAGCTCAGAACCTGCTGGTGATCTGTCCCGGCACTGGTTTGCCACGACCTGCCTCAGCTCTGGCACAGAGCTGCTGCCCACGGGCTGGCCAGGCTTCTGGCCACAAAACCACCACCAAACACCACGACATGCTTTTCTTTGCTCAGTGGTGTCTGGTGTGGGATAACAGAGTTATCCCGGTGTGCGTAACTGGTGTGCCCGCGGTGGTGAGCCAAAAGGAGAGGAGAGAGACAGGAACAGAAAGTCAGAGGTGGGCTGGAGTGCCACCAAAGGAGGAAAGAACTGTCCCTGGGAACAGCAAGAAGGCAGAGCTGGGTGTCGCCTCCTCCAGAGAATTACAGACGAGCTGCAGATGCACCAAATGGTGGAGGTTGGGCACAGAGGTGATGTGCTTGCTCACCAGGGTCCATCCCTGCCACGAGCACAGGGTTGGTGGGGTTGCAGGGCTGTTCCTTGTGCCCTTCCTGAAGTGTTTTTTGGGTGGAAGCCAGTGCGGTGGAGAAACCAGTTGTCGGTGCCAAAGGAACAAGTGCCTGGAGAGCAATTACTGGATTGTTCTCTTCCTGGAAGCAAGGTACCAGCCCAGCATCCCCGGGTGGCCCTGGCCTCACGCTGTCTTCTGCTTTCTTCCAGCCACTCCCACTCTCCCGGCTCCATGGCTGCCGTCCGCGAGTGGTCCTGCACCCGCTGCACCTTTCTGAACCCCGTGGGCCAGCGGCAGTGCTCCATCTGCGAAGCCCCCCGCCAGAAGCCCGACCTCAACCACATCCTGCGGCTCAGCGTGGAGGAACAGAAATGGGCTTGTGCCCGCTGCACCTTCAGGAACTTTCTGGGCAAGGAGACCTGCGAGGTATGTGGCTTCACCCCGGAGCCGGGGCCCAGCGGTTCCCCCTTGCCCGTCATCAATGGCATCTTGCCCAAGCCCACCGTGCTCGTGGAGCCCAAGGGCACCTCCAAGGAGGAGGCTGCCAAGGCAGAAAGCAGCAGTGAGGACTCGGAGGGGAAAAGCCCCGAGGAAGCGGAGCTGGAGAGTGGCTGGGCTTGCCAGCGCTGCACGCTGCACAACACGCCGGTGGCCAACTCCTGCTCTGCCTGTGGTGGCCCACGCAAGCTCTCCCTGCCCAAGATCCCACCAGAGGCGCTGGTCGTCCCTGAAGTCATCACCCCTGCCGGATTTCACATGGCCCCCTCGACCCCGCAGCCTTTAGTCTCTGCAGAGATCTCTGATGGTGACGCCGTGGCCACCCAGGGCCCCGTGGCTATGGAACAAGAGGCCCAGAAGATACCAGCCTTCAGTCCCTTCTCCCCGGGGCTCCAGAACAACCCCGTGCCCCGGAGCCGGCGGGAGGTGCCCCCTCAGCTGCAGATGCCGGGCCCCGAAGCCTCCCAGCCAGCGGCTCCGAGCCCAGCGGGGCAGAAGGGCTCTCCACAGGGCCAGGCCAGGGCTGCCCCCGCTGCCCGCTTCCAGGAGCTTCTGTCCAACAAGCGGCTGAGCGTGCTGGAGGAGGAGATGGAGGTCAGTCCGTCCCACTGGAAGTGCAGCTCCTGCTCCCTGCTTAACTCCGCCGGGGCCAGCAAATGCGAGGCTTGCAGCGCCCAGAAAGGCAGCGACACCATCAACCTGGTGGGGGACTCGGTGAGGTTCACCCCCTGCAGCCCCTCCAGCCCCGACTTCACCACCTGGTCCTGCTCCAAGTGCACCCTCAAGAACCCCACCCTGGCCCAGAAATGCAAAGCCTGCGGCTCCTCCAAGCTGCACGGCTTCCAGGAGCACGGGACGCAGGGCGAGCCGTCCCCCCGCTGCCCCGACTGCGGGGCTTGCGACAAGGGCGGCTGCTCCTCCTGCTCCAGCAAGGCCCCCTCCGCCCGCAAGGTCGCCCGGCTCTTCCCCTCCCAGTTGCCCAGCGGCCAGGAGAAGCCGGGCCAGTGGGCTTGTCCCGCTTGCACCTTGCTCAACGAGGTGAAAGCCAAGCACTGCGTGGCCTGCCATACCCCGCAGCAGTACGTGGCCCAGCGCAAGGGCCTCAAGCCCCTGAAGAGACGGGAGAGCATGCACGTCGAGAAGCGGCGGCAGACGGACGAGGGAGAGGCCAAAGCCCTGTGGGAGAACATCGTGACCTTCTGCCGGGAGGTGAGTGCTTGTTGAACCAGCCTTGCTCCTGCTTTCACTTGGAGGGGGTCCCCTTCCTGCCTCCCCCGTGGGTCTAGGGCATTGCTTGGCACAGGCGAAGCTGCCTGCTGGGTCTTGGGTGCCAGAGAAGAGAGAATCAGAATGATCTGGGTTGGAAGGGACCTTTCAGATCATCGAGTCCAACCATAACCCAACACTGACAAAACCCATCACTAACCCATGTCCCTCAGCACCACATCTGCCTGGCTTTTAAATTCCTCCAGGGGTGGTGACTCCGGCACTGCTCTGTGCAGCCTCTTCCAACGTTTAATAATCCTTTCAGTGTAAAAAAATTCCAAATATCCATCCTAAACCTCCTCTGGTGCAACTTGAGGCCATCTCCTCTTGTCCCATTGCCTGTTCCTTGGGAGAAGATACCAACACCCCTCCCTGTGCACCCTCCTTTCAGGGAGTTGTGGACAGCGATGGGGTCTCCCTCAGCCTCCTTTTCTCCAGGCTGAACACCCCCAGCTCCCTCAGCCTCTCCTCACAAGACTTGTGCTCCAGACCTCTTGCCAGCTTCGTTTCCAGGTCTTCACCTGAAACAGCTGGATGCTGGTTATTAACACTGAAATGTAATATTTTAAATTGGTGGAATACAGTCTCTGGGGTGAAGATGACCCATCCAGTTCACTCCCAGTGCAAGGGTGAGGAAGGCTGAGTGTTAACTCTGAAACCTAGTGATACCTTAAATCAGCGAGACAGAACATCTGGGTTGAAGGGGACATTCTTAGGTGGTCAGTACCACCTAATTCCCTGCCTGAGGTGTGGGAGGTGCCTGGGAAAGAGTGTGTCCAGGTTTACTGGTGTCACCAGTGTCTGTGTGGGTGCAGGAGAGGTGGGGATGCAGCAGGCAGAGGACACTGCTGCCACTGCCAGCACCTGCAGGTGCTCAAGAACTGTGAGCTGGGCCTTGGCGATGTTGGGTTTGCTGTTTGTGGATGCACAACCGCAGCACGTGTCGCCCTGTTTTGGGAAGGAGAGCTGAGGTTTAGCTGTACCCTGGCTCCAGGTGAGGGTCTCGGGAGCACACGCTGTCGCCCTCCCCTCCCACTCTGAATTATCTGGCTCGATCCGTTGGGTTTCAGGCACAAACAGGGCTGTCATGGCCCCATTTTTTTCCTGGAGTGGCATAAGATGCTCCTGTGAACACTGCTCTTTCTCTACCCTCCTGCTGGGCGAAGCCTCCAGCTCTTCTGGACCAGATGGAAAGGGAGTTGCAGTCCCATTTTGACGTATGGACAAGGCTCTTTCTGCCTGGGCCGGGGAGTACGTCCGTGCTGGTGCCTCTGACGCACAGACTGGGGACCGCAGAGGTGTTTGTCTCAGGAGGGAAGCTGTTGAGAATCGTCCTGATTTGGGTCATGGGTTTTTTTTAATTGCTACATGTCCATCCTAACAGGGGTGGGTGTCTTTATAGCAGAGAGACCCTGATTCTGCTTATCCCCCTCTTTTAAGCAAGTGAATAGCCTCTTTGTAGGCAGGGAACGTGTTCCATCCAGTGGAGTCAGGCCTGAAGGATGAATTATGAGAGATGGCCAAGTTGAATTAGCAGCTTGCCAGGGGAATCTGCCTTACCCCATCCAGCCCAGCTCTGCTCGGAGCCCTGGCTGAGCCCATTCAGCTCACTACGCCGTAGGCTGGTAGACCAGTGTGGGCCATCTCCTGAAAATCTCCCTAAAACTAAGTCTCTGCTACGTTCTGACAGTGGTTATGGTGAGCCAAGGGCTCTGTAGGTCCCAGGGGAGGACACTGGCCACAGCGGTGGGACGGGGCTGCTCCTGTACTCATGCTTGCCCTGCTCTTGGTGGGCCTGAAGCCTCCCACCAACTCTCCTGCTGGGGCTGGGTGTGAGGCAGCCCCAAAGCTTCCTTCTGACCACAGGCTGCTCAGCCTTCTCCTGGAGGAGAGTGTCAGGTTGGCCAAGTTCTCCTCCACCTATTGTCCCCCATGTCCCATGGAGCAGCTGGCCTTACTGCGCTGACTTCTGCTTGAGCTCCTGCTGTGGATGCTCCCTCCTCTACTGTTCCAGGGGTGCCTTTTCCAACACTTTTCGGTGCGTGGTCCCCACTTTTAGCTTTACCTTTCTCTTTCATCTGGAAGGAGAGCAGAGATGAGCTGCTTCTACACCAGACATCATCTTCCCTGTCTTGTGCTGTCCCCTCGCTCCTTATCTCGCTGTCCCACACTTCTCTCCTTGGATTAACCATCCTTCCCCCTTTCTGAATAACAACATGCATAAACACATTCTGCAGGGCTAAAAGGACAACCTAGGACTTCTGCTGTCAGTGCCCTGCTCTGGCATCTCTGCCATGTGCTGGGAGAGGCCCCAGCTCTGTTTTCCTTCTTCTCCACCCATCAGACAGTTGGCTACTGGCAGCAAGGCTGTGCTGGGCAAGTAACAGCCTTCCTTGGCTGGTCCCGGGGAGGTGGCAGCAGAACAGGCCATGTCTCTGCTCCGAAATGGCATGAAGAGGGACATTGGCAGAGCAGGAGGAGTGAAGGAGGTCTGGATTTACCCCCTTGCAGGAGAAATAAGCACAGCTCCTCGTCTGTGAGCAGGCTCATCGCTGCCATGGCTCCTATCCCTCCTGCTCTGACCCTGCCCCTGAGGCTCTCCTGCCTCTTCTTCCCCTCCACCTCCAGGGATATTGGTAGTGACAACTTCTCTAAAGCACTTTGAGATACGGGAAGGGAGACATCACAGTATAAAGGTGATTAATTAGCTTGATAGGCTTTCCTGCCACTGCTGGGGGACTGCGCTGCCGTGGCTCTCACATTGCCACCGTCATCGTGCTGGTGAGGTCTGTGACTGCTCTCCTGGCCCTGGGGAGACCCTGGCCGTGAGGCTGAAGGCTTCTTCCACCTCTGCTGCCTGAAAAAGCACTGCAGCGACTCCACAGGGGACAGAAAGCTTGTGATGCCCACAGGCAGTGACTCCAGGACTGCTGCCCTGCTCCGTGACCACATGGGGGGACCTGTGGAGCCCCGTGAGGTTCCTACAACTGCTCGTTTGGTGCCCGAGAGGCTGGGATGTGGCGAGATGGGGTTGGTGGCTGATAGGGCAGAGAAAGCCAGCAAGCCCTGGGACGTGTCCTTTTTGGCCCACTCCAGTATTTGAGCAGTGACATCCATTAGGTGACAAACACCCTTCCAAGTGCTAATTGAGGCACCACATAGAAAGCATTCACGTAGGATTGCGACAAAGGAGGACAACTGCTCGTTTGGTGTGCATAAAAGCTCATTTAAATTAGAGCTGGCTTTTGCTGAGAGAACTTTAATTTCATTTAATTAACAATGACAGCAAAATCCCGGTTGTTACTTCACCCTGTGCTAAACTGTCTGAAAAAGCTGCTCTTCTCCCCTCGGTGAAGTTCTGTTCTTCCATCCCGCCTCTGTGAGTAAAACCGACGGGATTATTTGCCCTTCAGTCCCCTCTGTTTTATTTAATACTCACCGGCTGTTGCAGGGGGGCTCGGGCGTGGGGTAACCCTGGCTTGGGAATTTCTTACCTCTTCGTGGTCTGGCTGAATCCGATTGGGAAACCTGCCCCTAAGGTCTTCCCTGACTGCGCCTCTGGGGTGACAAGGGACTGCCAAGCCCAGCGTGTCCCCCCCCGGAGCACGGGGCTGGCCTTGAGGAGCATTTACTTGCCAGGGGTTGGCCTTGAGGAGCATTTACTTGCCAGGTGGCTGCTGCTCGCCGGCTTTGTCACTTGTAGAGGTGGCCAAGGTCCCCCACGGTCCAGCTTTTAGCACCAGCACGAAGCGCGAGACGGTCCCTGCCCGGGGAGGTGCTGCTGTCCCAAAGCGGGGCCGTGTCCCCCCTGTGCAGACACCAACGTACACACCGAGCAGAGATGTTCTCTAGTTACGGCATTTCTGCAGAGATGGGTGCTGGGTGGTCACCCCCAAAGCCACCCCCCCCCCCGGCCTAAAAACTCTCATGAGTATTTATACGGGTCAAAACACAGAAATACACAGCCTTAATTATAATTATTGATTAGTACCGTAACGATTTCTATTGGTTAGTACAGTGTCTCCCATTTATTTATAGTTACATGGTCCTTTAATTGAAATGCACATGCTGGGGGGCGGGGGGGAAGGGAGTAGTCCAATCCAGCCCCCAATTGAGTTGGTGGTCGTGATCTCCCACTGCCACCTTCACCATCCCCCCAGTTACTGCAAATCCTGGTTGACTTCATGCCTGATCCAGCAGCTCTCTGGTTTTCATCCGCTTTCGGTGCCTCCTGTGGTGGGATGTTCCTCATTACCAGCCTCCTGTTCTTCTCCAGGGGTATATTCATTAGTGAGACATTTATTGTTTATATCAAGTGTCCGGTATTACTCTTTCTTAATGAGAGATCCTACCTTCTAAAATACATTTTACCTTTCTAAAAGTACATTCTACCTTCTCAAAGTACCGTGAAACAGAAAAAGGCAGGTTTTTGTGGTGGCCCGGAGAGTTGAGCCGACTCACGGCAGGGCTGAACGCTGGACCTGACCCACAAAATATCACTGTGCCGTCACCAGCAGACACTGGCCCTGGACCTGCTCCCCAGCACGGCGTCGGAAGGGCCAAATGGGAGTAACTGGGGGCTCCGCTCTCACTCCTGGGGTGCAGAGGGATGTTTTCCCGGCCAGCCCCGTCCCGGGATGCCCCGGGGAGCCCGGTGCCGCGCAGCTGCGCGCTGATGCTCTCCTTGCCTTTCGCCCTCGCAGAACAAAGTCAATTTTGTAGATGACAGTTTCCACCCTGGGCCCAAATCCGTGGGATTCCCGGAAGGCGACAACGTGCAGCAGAGGGTGAAACAGTGGCTGCGACCCCACGAAATCAACTGTAGCATCTTCAAGGACCGATCGGTGAAGTGGTCAGTGTTTCGGACGCCCAGGCCCTCGGATATCCTGCAGGGACTGCTGGGGAACTGCTGGTAAGGGGGACTGAGCCGGGCTGACACCCCTTCCTCCTTTCCCCACCTTCACCCAGCTCCAAATCAGATCCCTCCACCCTCCTCAAACCCATTTACCCCGCAAGACACGTACCCCATCCTCTTCCTCACCCCTTCCCAAGCAGCTGTGGAGCACGGTCCCCCGCACCGCAGGGCTGGGCGGCTGCCTGCCCGTGTCCTGCTGAGATCGTCCCGTGTCCCCGGCAGGTTCCTGAGCGCCCTGGCCGTGCTGGCCGAGCGGCCGGAGCTGGTGGAGAGGGTGATGATCACCAGGACGCTGTGCCCCGAGGGTGCCTACCAGGTGCGGCTGTGCAAGGACGGCACGTGGACCACGGTGCTGGTGGACGACATGCTGCCCTGCGATGAGTGCGGGTACCTCCTCTTCTCCCAGGTCAGCGGCTCTTCGGGGGGGCACAGGGGTGCCAGGAAGGGGTGGGCAGTGCTTCAGGGGCAGGGGGATGCTCATCCCCAGCTCTCCCAGGAGAGAAGACTGATGGAAACAGGGGACAGGAGGGCCAGGAGGGGGTGGGCAGTGCTCCAGATGCTCATCCCCGGCTTTCTTCGCAGAGACAACTGATGGAAACAGTGGAAAGAGGTATTTCTGGGGTTCGCCTGAGGCTGCGTGGGGCATTTGCAGCTCAGGACGCCACTTTTTGCTGCGCCTCCAGGACAGCTGAACTCTTCAGCCAAAGCTGTTTAGCCCCCTTTTGGCACTTCCCAGGCGGCCGTGGAGAAGTCTCATTTGCAGTTGGTTTTCCCTCGCTCCTCCCTGCTCTCACTTGAAGGAGAAGCCATCCTTATTCTTCCCGGCAAAAGGAAAATAGTTTCACCCGTGTGTTTTGCCCCGCTGAGGGAAAGCTGCTTCTTTCCTCTGCGGGGAGGTCTGGCAGCTTGGCTTTGCCAGGGAGGGACCGTGGAGAGGGAGGGGAGAGGAGAAATCAGCCCGTTTCGAGCCAGTGCCCGTCCGGTGGCTCTGAGCACACTGGGGTGGCATCTGCCAGGATGAACGAAGGTCCCTGGGCCACTTGGGGACGTCACCGCGCGTTCTGCCCTGCCCTGCCTGCCAGGCCCAGGGGCGCTCGCTGGGATCACGTCCATGAAGGAGACTGAGAACGTCTTTATTGAAACCCAGGCAGCAAAATCTGCCAAACAACACAGAGTGCTGCTGTCGGGAGGAGACAGGGACCCAGGACTGTCAGGTTGGATTTTGTCCTGCAAATCCCAGTCCTCTCTTTTAAAGTACTCGCAGCCCCAAAGCGCATCGTGCGTAGGTGTCAGGACAGGACACTGGTTGGCGAAACGGATCCGGTTAAAGAGAAACTTTGGAGAGAGGGGAAGACGGAGTCATCTATGTCTACATTTTGCTTCACAGTAGACAGATCCAGTCAGACACATCATTTTCAGCATAAGATTTGCCTGTCTGGGTTTTCTTGTCTTTTCTATCCATCTTTCCTCTCTTAAAATTTCAAGTCTGCTTTTTTTCTTTTTTTGAAGATTGACGTTTTTCACATGAGCTGGTTTTGCCTCGCCTTTGTTTCCAGGGGCATCTGAATCGTGACGAGATCTTTCTGCCGAGCCTTTAGCTGTGCGAGCTGAATGTGGGGGCTAAAAATGGAAAAAACCGGAGAGTTTCAAAAATAAAGGAAAACCAGGCTCTTAGCGAAGCTCCCTGGCTGCGGCTCAGGCAGAAATAAACAACACGGATTTGAGTGAGGGACTCGAAAAGCGGTGAAAGGCACTTGTAAGCTGGCGTTATCCATTGGAAAGAAATCCCCGCTGCCCTCCTTTCCTCTCCCGGCTCTCGGCTGCCACCTGGGAGTCGCACACTGTCACTATACCAGTGCTGTTCCCCCGCTGCCCTCCACGCACCGGGTACCGAACCCCATTTACTGGGCACCCGGAGGCCAGCAAGTGTCTCCTTGCCTCCTGTAAGTGTCTAGGTGTCCCCTTGCTTTCTGTCCTTGTACGCCTTCCCCTTCGCGTCCTGGCTGCAGGCAGGGGCTGGAGCGGAGGTGCCTCCCCCCCCCCAGCCTCAACCTGCCCAGGAGCGAAGCACGGCTGGTGACAGCACCCTGTGTCACGCCAAGGTCCTGCCACGGTGGCCGGGACGCAGTGGTGAGGGCTGAGCCCGCCTTGCGGTGGCCGATGGAGGCTTCGCAAACCTCTGGGTGCATTAACGCCGCTTCTGTTTCTCTCTGAAGCCGTCGTCAGCCTCGCGATGCCAAGAGCAGCCTGGCACCAGAGCAAAGCGACGTCGGGGAGAGTTCCCTCCCTGTAAAATTTGCGTCTCGTGATGACGTCTTGCCACCAGCCCTGGGGGGGGGTAGAGGACTTCGCCCCTCTCCCTGGCAGTTTTTTTGGAGCTTTTCCTTGAAACAGCATCTCTGTTCCATGGGTGAAATAGGTCCCCGGGCAGCATGTGCCCTCCTCTGCCAAAGGTGTGTCGGGTTTGGTTTGCGACGATGTGCCAGCGCAAGGCAGCTGTGCCAGATGTGCTCGATACCCTTTTTTGTTATTAAACCTTTTTAAATCCAGATGGAAGCAGAAGGAAAGGACCGTTGGTCCCTTCCTGGACTGAAGCAGATGCCCAGCCCTGCCAGCCTGCCTGCCTGGGCACCCCAGGGTGCAGCTCTGGTGGCATCTGGACCTCTTGGGTGTTCACTCCAGGATGTTTCCCCAAGGAAAATTAGACTCTGCAAACGAACCACTGAGCAGGCAGCGAACGGGGTCACCCTTGGCCTCTTGCGGACCAGCTCCTGGTGGCTTGGCCTTGCTGCTCCTCATCGCAGCGGGAGGAGAGGGGTGGGGGAGTGGGGCTGTTTGAGAAAATCCACAATTTATGGACAATTTATAGACAACTGTTCTCTCACCCGATGACGGCTCCCCACCCAGGAAGGAGAATTAGGGAAAACGAGAAAACACGAGGGTTGAAATATAAATAGATTTAATAGGATAAGACTAAATAATTAACAATAATGCTAAAGAACCAATATTAATCCCAGTATTAATATAAGATAAACAAGGATATTCCCCAGCAGAAGCCGTGCACTCCCCCAGGGACAGCCAATGTGGGACCCTGCGAGCGCTGCGGCTTCAGGAGGAAGGGAAGGGCTCAGGGCTCTGGCACCGGGGCAAGGAGTTCTCAGGGTGGCAGCCACCAAGGGAGAGAGAG
>VXAK01005945.1:0-21013 GCA_013399435.1 Arenaria interpres
TCATCTTCTAAAGCTACTCAGCTGTATCTTGTCCTGACTACTGCTTTCCAAAGAGAACACTTTTTTTCTGTGACTCCTATTTTAGTTATATTGAAATCTTAGCTGTATTATCAGAATGCAATAATCTTCAGCATAGGACCTTTAGTTTTAATTAATTTAAGATAAGTTTTTAGTTTTGATTTTTCATTGTCTTTTCTGAGAGTAGAAGTGAAGGACTGCTGAAACTTATCTGAAACTGAAAAACATATGTACCTACATATTATTATAATTACTTCTTCTGCTAGGTTTACCTTCCTGATTATGAAATCAGTTGTACTGTATGCATTGTGATTTCTCTGAAAGCTATTACCACAGACAGAAAGATTTGTCAAGTAAATTTTTCACTTCAAAGAAGTTCATAACCTGTTGGGTTTTTTTTTATATAAGGAAGTATTATGTATCTAGCAGGTTTTATTTTCACAAGCTGGATTACTATGTTGTATTTCCACATATGTAGTCTATTAGCAACACAGGTGACCAGATTTTCTTCTGAAGTGACTACCCAATCATCCTAAGGTCACAACTCACAATCACTTTGGTGGTTCAATCTGTGTGCAATTTACAGATTCCTCTGATTCTCACATTTTCTTCAATTCTACTAAAAGAATAGTTTTAAAGGTAACAGCTCCATGGGCAAATGACACAAACAAAGACCTGAAGGATCTATCAGCTATGTGTTAAGGGGCAGAAAATCAATGTCAGTTAGTATAGAAGTTCCTGGGGGAGATTCATTTTTCCTTGCATAATAATTAAAAAATTGTCTTTAATATCTTGGTCCATCTTTACTCAATGAAAAGAAAATTTCTAGAGGACAATACATTTTATCCTAAAATATGTGTCCAAGGAAGGTCAGATGAATTTCTATTTTGATATGCTTGTTCCTCTTTCAACAATTAAAATAAAATTTATATGTCTAATTTTTCAGATATCCAAACTTAAGTGATTTCCACTTACCCATGAGAAGCTATATTTGCTCTTTATCATACAAAGTAAAAGAAACAGAAATAAGCCAATATGTTTGTCTGTAGATGGAGAAAAAAAGACATCTCTAGAGAATGATGAGGGCAAACAATCTCTTGGATTAGCTCCTTCCTCTTTCATTGAAGATCTCCACAGGTAAGGCTACAGATGCTGCACTGCTATTCAAATCACCAGAAGATTCTAACTGAAAATCTAACTGAAATTCTAACTGAAACCAGCACAATCTAAAGGAAATTGTTATGACACAGTTTGCTTTTGCAGCCCAAGACCCTCCTCAGCCACTGCAAGAAAATATGCAGTATTTTGAGATCTGTTCAGTTTCAGCTATAGGCATTACCTGTGGCATATACCATCATAACCTGTGGTATACAGGTTGCCATAGAGAGTCTTGTCTAAGGAACTGAAATATATTTCAGAAATATATTTGGGAAAAACAAACAAAGAAATACCCCTCACATACATTCTCTTGAACAAAGGCTGAAAATAGGAATTGTTTGACCTTACAAAGCAAAATTGGGCAAGCTGTCACACAATTTGGTCCATAGTCTATTTGAGATTTAAAGATTCATGAAGGGAAATACATTGCCTACTGTTACACAGAGAGGTAAATGTTAGATATTCTGCCAAATCTATCCCAACAAATGTGTTTTTCAATCCAGAATGCCTTCTCCAAGTTGCCACTCAATCTGTTTACCCAAGCATCCCACCACAGTTGGCATAGTATCCTCTCTCCTCTTGGCCAAGTAAGGAATTTTTCATTCCAATCTCTCTTTAAAGCACACTTTTATCAGCTGTCATTCCGCCATTCATCTACTGTTCCATATTTACATGCCTAGCCATCAGCTGGCGTGTGAACAAAATATTAACTACAAAACAAACACATCTAAAAAATTTAATTTTTTAAGTTGATATTTTTTGAAGTAGCAAAAATGCTCCAAGGATTCCAAGATAAACTTCAAACAAACATCTGAAATACTTTCCTCCCATCAGATAATCTGCAAGAGTCCTTTTTCCTTTCTGTTGCCAAGGGTAAATTGAGTCACTTTCATGGAAAGGTACCCTCAGGCCTTTAGCTGAAGTACTTAAGAACATAGTCAGCCTAAGATCCTTCTAAAAATGAATTGGGAAATAAAGAGAAATCTGTAATCTCTCTTTCTGTTTCCACCCAGGAAGCTGTATGGACTTTTTTTATAGTTAAATAGAATTAATCTCAACGTGTTTTAAATAGATTTTTAGTTCCTGGGATAAAATCCTGGTCCATTTGAAATCACTTAAAAACTCCAACTAATTCCACTGCAGCACAATTTTAAGTCCTTGAGTTTCTTACAGAGAAAATAATTTCTAAGATCCATATTTACCAGTGATGTTTTAAAAATAATGTTTGTCCAGCTCCCTCCAGAAAAATCAACAACCAACCACACAGAAAAAAAGAAACCCCCAAAATACTAAACCAAACACAACCTTAAACTCCCAAGATTATTAATACTTCGAGACTCTGAATACTCTGTCATGTTGTTTTCCTTGCTTGAGCAAATTTTGGAGATTACTTAGAAGTAATTCCTGAACTATCATAGTTTACCCTTAACAAACAAACAAACAAAAAATCCATAACTTTTTACTCTGTCTTGACATTTGCAGTGCTTGAACATGAAGCACAAAGATGAAACAAACTGAAAAAGATCTTATAAATAGCATCTGTCAAGTTTCTGCACCTTATTTTTTTCCAGTGCTATGAGTGTAGATAAGACGTCTCCACCTTAGAAAGTTAAGGTAGCTTGCAATTCAAACTCTATGGTAGAGCAATCAAAACCTGACTCTTTCAGACCTTTTAATATATAAGTATTACAAAATGTCTTCAGAATTGGCTACATCACAGGTTCCTGACTGGGATTTCTGTATTGTAACCCTCGAGTAAACCTGAAATTGTACCACCAAAATTACAAAATTGGGAAAAATCATCAACTGGGACTGCAAAATTCTGGGTCAGCTGCACTCATGAATTTTATTAAAGCTAGCTGGAAACTATCAAGTCCACAAATATTTTAAATTTTGGATGTCCCAACCTGTACAGCTGTGTAATTTGGAATGCACAAGCATTCATTTCATGATGGTCTCCATATGTAACAATGTGACTGGTCTTTTTCTAGTGCTCTGATGTCCTTCGGGTTTCTCTGGTTGTCACAGCTGATGGGTCACAATTTCCCACTCTCAGGAGTGTTGCTTGGCAGTGACCATTCAAATCATGCTAATATCACCAGGGCACTGGGGGCTGTATCACACAGTTGGGAGGCCGTCCATACAGTGATACTAGCTTACCTTGTGGTTTCAGGCAAGTTCTTTAATTTTTCTGTCTGTAAAATAAGAATAACAGGTGTTCATCTCCTTTGCTGGGCTGTCAGAAGGAAAAAAAAAAAAAAAAGAAGATCTCTTCTAGCTCTTCTAGGTGAAGAATTCATGGTAATGTAATCAGAGAATCACAGAATGGTAGGGATTGGAAGGTACCTCTGGAGATCATCTAGTCCAACCCCCCCGCCAGAGCTTTATAGAAAGAAAAGATAAAGAATAGGGAAAAAATTATATATAAACTATGAAAGATAAGAGAAAAGGTCCACTTGGAAATGGAGAAGAATGGTAAAGTTACAATAATCAGTTCCATTAATATGAGTATGTGGCTGGACATTAGGAATGAAACTCACGAGCCACAGGATGTAGTGGTCAGCATTTCACTGCTTAAATTTTAGTCCCTGGTTTTGGGAAGGAAGTCAATAAACTTAAGATATACCATGAAAGAAGATAGCTCAATGCTATCTTCTTCTGTTCATAACTCTGCCCAAATCAGTGAAGAGGACAAAGTAAATGAATAAATGTGTTTGAAAATCCACGTAATTTCTGAAGCTAAGGGGTTCCTGAATAGCCCTGAATGAGGTAATAATTTGAGACTTAAATCTGTGGTCCCTTTCAGTTTAAGTAGCAAAATAATCTGTAGTGATGAGGATGAAAAGTTGTACTAGAAAATGGGTGCAGTGGAGGTGTTAATGATGTCTTCCTGCTTGGAAAAACCTAAAAATTTGAGAAGCAGTCAGGATGAGGACAACCTCAGTTCAATGTCCTTCATGACTCTCAACTGACAAAAAATTACCTTCTGGAGTTCTCTGAAATTTTGTCAAAATCTTTAAAAACTAATAGTACTTTGTATCCTATCTTTACTGTTATGTAGACAAGAATGCAAGTCTTATGTCCAGAGACAAAATATTGATTGGTCAGTGCAGCAAAGAAGGAGGATTTTGTAATCCAGTGATTTCAGTCTTCACTTGCAAATACTGAGTCATGGTTCTTCCTCCAGTGCCTTTTTTTTTTTTTTTCCCTCTAGCATTTCAATGTTTCAAAAACATATTTCTGTAGTATAGACAGAATTCTCTCTTCAATCAGAGGAATACTTCACTGTGGATTGAAGCAGCCTATACACCCTGTTTTGCTTTCACTTCTTTTGAATCCTCTGTTCTTGGCTGAACAATGGAGTGGTTATAAGGATGGTGAAGAAGATATTTCCTTCCTTCTGTGCTTTAACCTCTGATAGAACATTTTGTTATGAACTGGAAGAACAGAAACCCTTGTGTTCAAGGAAGGAATCATAAAACTTATATCTCTATTTACTGGGTAAAGTGAGTTAGCATCAGTAACACATAAAATTCTGTCTTTCCTTGGATGGAGACACAAGTTGATTTGGAGAAGGGACAATAGAGACAAAGGATATTGCACGTCTGGATTTCATCCCACTATGATTTCAGGATGTGTTTGCCTTTTGTTAACACACTGTGTTAACTATGGTCATTTCAGGGTTATTATGTAAACTACTCAGATGTATTTTTGCTGAATTGGATTAAAGGTAATTCATGTTGTAGTTCTGCTTTATGAAAGTTGGTGTTAAAGTTATTACATTTCTTTCATCACTTTTTGATATTATGAAAATCCAGCATATTTTAATTCAATATAAATTTGCTTTCTAAACAGGCAGAAATAGTTATTTAACTTCCAGGGGCTGGTATGTACAAAGAATTGCTAAGTATGTTCATATTCTGCAAGGAGAATGAAGTAATGAATGTTTCATGGAGAAAAAAGGTCAGCTTGACCAAAACACTTTTTGTTTTGTTATATTTTAATGGATGTAAATGTAGAGAATGCTTTTAAGGAAAGTGTTCTGTAATGTTGTGTTTTTATGTCACAAGTTTATAGCTTGATTCTTCTCTACCGGTTTTGTGTCTGGATAGTATAATGGAGTCACAGTGATGCTTTCTGGTAATAGAAATGGAGAATTAGGCCATGAAAATGTATTTATTCTTTATTGTAAATATTTTAAAGGCTCGACTACATGTTTAAGAGCTTTCCTGTGTTGATACATTTGATAATTGCAGCTCTTTCTAAAGGATAAAGTAAGAAAGATGGTTTAAACATAGACACATCCTATTCGTATTTGTGGCAAAACATAAATATTTAAATTCTGTACAGTGTTCCTGTGAATGCATCTGTATCCATCTGAAAAATATATATGTCTCTATATGTCTGTGTGAACCACAAAAGAGTGTATGGATTGCTTTAAAACAGAAATAAGAGATCACAAAGACTTTTTTTTTTCTTTTTTTTTTTTTTTAGTAGAAGCAGCTAGTTATCTTCTGCAGGTCTGTGGTCACTCTGACTTGAGAAAGAAGGAGGAAAATAGCACGTCTTCAAATAAGGATGATGTTTTAGAGCCTCAAGGGTACCGCATGATGTCAGAAGAGAACAGGAAAAGTATATCACATGGTAAAATAGTCAGGTTGTTTTAGAAGGCAGTGTCCCTAGGAAGGGTGAGTGAAAGCTACTGTACTCCTGGCTGGAGACATCTCTGGCTCAGGTACCTTTAGCAATTTCTTCTTGAAATCAAATAAATTCCTATACACAACATTTTTCAGTCTTGAGAATAAAGGCTACATTTTAAAAATATAAAGCTGTTGAAAGTGTCGTGACTAACATGAGTTAAGAGCATAATTTTAACAGTGGCTTGTTGGTGGTGTTAATTCTCTCCACAAAGAAGAGACAAAGACTATGTTCTGCACAGCCTTTGCTGCTGTTAAGCCACTTTTTTTATGGAAGTCACTCAAACACAAATTAGGTCGTGATAAATATCTCAGGTAGCTGGTGTGTTAGACACATGGGCATATGTATATGCTTTAGAGGTAAGCAATATTAAATGAGTTTTGCAATCAAATCTGTTTTTCTCTTATCCTACTTTTTTTTTTTACTTATTCTCTTTCACTGAGTTTAAAGTATTTTTTCTGAATGGTTTAAACTCTGTATTCTCTCTTTTGGGCACATTAGAAGTATGGGAGTTTTGCTGTAGTTCTTGTATCACGATTCGGATGTACCTGCTGGATGATTTGCCTTGCAGAGCAATGAGATTTCTAGTTAGAGTTTGTTAGAAATTAAATCAAGCCAATTGTGTGATGTAAATGCAGTGAAACATGACAATAACTTGATATATTTCATTTGGTATATTCCAGTTCCTAAGTCTCATACAAACACATGAATTGTGATTTTTCTTAGATGACATTAGCTTATCTTATGGGAATTATATTTAACATATTTGTTTATAATCCAGTAAATTTAGAGGTTTTTTTCTAATCCAACATGTCAAGCCTGATTTCTATATGTTGCTGGGTATTTTAATTTAATAAATTTGATAACTGAACTTCAGACAGCCCTCAGATCCAGTAAATGTGTTATTTCACTTTGTACACTGTTGTAGTTAAAATTTGAAAAATAAATTCTGCAGTAATTGATATGAACTACATCCCTGATGTCACTGTATTGTTATATGTCAAAGTCTATGCTATATAGATATAATTTCTATTATGGACAAGACAAGCTATCTGACAATTTGAAATTTCATTCCTACTTTTGGAAAGTTGTATTAAATCCTTGCTTTCTCTTAAAATACAGTGTTTTAAACCTAATAGTTCTCATGAAAGGTGTGAGGTTGTCTATAAGTGTAGTTAATGCAGATGTTTTACTCTGTCAAATTAACGATAGTTATTGAGACATTGAAAATCAGGCATTTGTGTCACTTTCAGATCAATAACACCACTTCTCTAAATTTTCAGCACAGGCAGAACAAATAGAATATTAATTATATCTTTGTCTCGTCTCAAAAAAAAAATAAAAATGTTTCTTTTCTCATATAACAGCACTGCTAGTAGGGACTCTGAAGCTGATGCTGACAAAAGTTTATCCAAAGTAATGCCTGTTCCACTAAGCACTGATATTTACCATGATTTGAGTAATGGTTTTGGTAGTCAGTTCTTATTTTACTTTGTTCAAGGTCAGCAGCAGGAAATTAGATATCTTCTCATTACAGAAGCTTCAAGTAGTATGATAAAGTCTCATATCAGTTTGATTATTATAAAATTACAGTAAATTTTAAAAATACATAATCCTTTGAATCACGATGCTTAAGATCTTACCAAGATAGCCACACTTGAAGTAAAAAGACTTACAGAATTATTGGGCTATTTTTATAACTGTCATAAAAATATTGCTATAAAATAATAGAATGTAAAAATATTTTCATGAATTATTTTCCAGCTGCAGCTGATAATGAAATATTGCTACTGCTTTAAACTGAGTTAGGAACGCACCTGTCACAGTACTAAATCAATGGAATTGATAAAAAAGAGGTACAGAACTCTGAATTAAAATCTTGACTAAGAAACATGTTCACTTTCTGGTTTAGTCCTTATGTCACATTACCTGTCATGCTATCAAAGTCTATAATACTGTATTCTGCTCCTAGGAAATACTGAATTACATTATAATGCAAAGCCACAGGTAGTTTTTAGCTGCTGTAGCAAGGGTTTAAGTGAAGGTTTATGGTTAATGTTTTCAAAATGGGGTTGAAAAGTCAGACATTTAAATCTGTGCTGCAAAGCAAAAGCAGGTATTTTGTAGTGTTTTTATTAAATTGGGACTTGTTCTCTCAAAGCCCTGTAGACAGAAAAAGCCCACTCACACTTGAACATGCAATTGAGGTGCTTGATTTTATGTTTTTCTCCTAAATCCTTGAACCTTGTACTTCTTACTGTACAAGAGACCAACTTCAATAGAAGCAGTGGAAAGATCTCCATAGTTAGATTAGTTGGTAGCCTTACAGTAGATGTAGCTCGTGAGACAGAAAATGTTGAAGTGTGGGATCTTGAGCTGGTTCCTCACTTCATGAATGAATACTCAATTTTCACACAAGTGTTTTGGGTACTATTATTTCCAGTAGTTACAAAGGGCGTGTATGACTAGATGTCTTGCATCAGATCCACTGGAGAATGTAGTTATCACTTTTTTTAGTTTCTCGAAGTAGATGCTTTCATTGGACTAGTTCTAGGCATGCACAGAAGACCCATGGGTATCATGCAAATTCCCATACCAAACTAGGAATCTTCTGCTACTCCCATGCTGAACTGATGTCTTACATTTTAGTTTAGGATTTTGTTACAGTTCAACTAACTCCTAGTTTATGGAACTTTGTGTCTTCTGTTCACTATCAGTATGATTTCATATGAAATCTTTTCTGATTCTCCAGCTCTAAATTCTAAAATTATGTTAGACTACAAATACATTTTATTTAAAGACACATATGAGCTAAAATCCTTCTTATATCCCCAGGAATGCATAGAATCATAGAATGGTTTGAGTTGGAAGGGACCTTAAAGATCATCTAGTTCCAAGCCCCCTGCCATGGGCAGGGACACCTCCCACTAGAGCAGGTTGCTAAAAGCCCCATCCACCCTGATCTTGAACACTCCCAGGGATGGGGCATCCACAACTTCTCTGAGCAACCTGTTCCAGTGTCTCACCACCCTTACAGTAAAGAATTTCTTTCTAGTATCTAATCTACCGCCCCCCCCCATTAGTTTAAAACCATTACCCTTCATGACTACATTCCCTGATAAAGAGTCCCTCCCCATAAATGAAATTTTGGCTTTTTACTTTGCAGGATTATTTTACTGCTTGTCATGTGACATTGCCATGGATAATGTAGTTACTGAAACATGACCACATACAAATCTAAACAAGAGTCTATACAAAACAGTGAGCTGATGGGAAAAAAAAAAAGCTCATGATTAACAAACTAAGTTTAAGATTTTTAACTGAGTTGAAGCAAGTCTGTTATGATCAAAATTCCTGTTATTATATGCCTGAGGTGAAACTGTATCTTAAACCTGTAATTATATGTTAAGGGTTAAATTCTCACTCCCACACCTTTATGCTTTACTCTGGAGTGAAGACTTGCAAGAGGCTGCAGCATCCCTTCTGGAAAACTACTGGTGAGCTAGTACTTGCTAAATCCCCTGTCTCCAAACCTTGACACAGAGGTGAAGATGCAGCATGTAGTTTGACAGAGAAATTGATTTGTACGATAGACCATTTGGCAGCTCAAAGAAACATCTTTATGTTTAATAGAAATCCCCCGTCCCTCTCTGTCCCCACTTTCCTAAGTACGTGAGAGCAGCCAATTTTAAAGAGAAACTTAACTCTTCACTTGCCTTGCAACAATTTTGTGCTCCACTGCTCTGTCTCCACAGGATCTCTGTGGAGGGAAGGTTGGGTGAGTTGTTATTCTTCCCTAAGTATGCTGGAGGAAAACTAGCCAGCATGGAGGGATGCCCCCTCTCTGAACCAGCCTGTGTCTGGAGCTTTGCATGTTGAATTGGAAGTACATTTCACAACATGATTGTTGCTCATCTTTCTTCAAATGCTTGATCTGTGACACGAGGAATCAAAGTTTAACCTTTCTTAAGGTGAGATAGTCTATAAGTAGTGATGGAGAAAAGGATAGTAAGTAGTGGTAGTTGTCATATACAGTGTTCCCAGGGCCAGGAACTCACTCTTGGACGAAGGCAAGAGTCTTCTGACCAAGCATGTAGAAATTCTCCATGCAAAGCCAATGTCAAGGACTAATTTTTTTGTAATACATATTTGAGAAGACATTGTTCCTGAACTGAAAAGCTCATTAGCTATCATTGTATTACACAGGCAATTTATTTTTGTTGCCAAAATCTTGGAGAGAATAATCTTCCTTGAGGGAAGAAAAAAAAAAAGATCAATATTTTAAAGCCAAGTCACACTAATTTATTTGTCACATTTTATTAATGTTTTGTTTTCCTCATACAGGCTAATCTGAGCTTGACTGTGAAATGTAGCCTTAGGTTGGCAGGCTTGAAGCCTGGTTGAACTACTGAATAACAAATCCAGCCCTTTATACCATAAATAATGCCAGAACACTGATTTAGTGTTTCTGCGGTAGACTGGCATTAGGAAATATCTAAGAAAGATATGTTATTGGATCCATTCTTTCTTGACAAAGCTAGCACTGGACTCACAGGTCACTGAAATTATGTTATCACTTTCATAATGTTGTAACATGAAAAAAAGAGTCATTGGTGTTACTAGTTCTGAAGCTGATACAAGGCATAGTATTACCCCCTTCAGGATACAGAGACGAATTTCTGAAGGTTTTGAGATGATTCTTGATTTTTAAAAGTTCTGCCCCCTTTGTATTTCAGAAATAAAGTGTGAACAAGCTTGTTTGAGCACAGCTGTACATGAACATTTATATCTCAAGTGGGATCTGAGGGATCTGTAGTACTATGCTCAAACCTGAAGAGAGATCCAAACATTTTCTCAGAAAACCTTTATATATGATCACAGGGAAAGAAATTATCATGCTGTTTAAGGAAACTGCACACAAAGCAGCAAACATTTTTCCCCCCTGGGAATACAAGATAATCTCTATTTCATTCAAGAAAGTGTAGCAGATGGTAACCTTAACTTAAACAAAACTAATAAAGGAATAGACTCACATAGATAACTGTAACATAAGATTTGGATGGCAAGAACAATTTAGTATTTCTCTCTTTATGACGTGTTAGCAAATATTTGAAATTTTATTTACATATATAAATAGTACTTTCTTTTGTAACTTTTTTCAAATAACAGACATGTACATTTTTAGTTACCCTGCATAACATTTCTTTTTGTGTTACTGGTAGAAGAAAAACATTGGGATTTACATCCTATTTAATTTTCAAGAGGATTTAATTAATTTACCTAACCCATACTACATAAACATACTAGACTAAAATCAGCCCAGGAGTTCAGGTAGCCAAGGAGCAATGTAAAACCTTCTAAGCATGAAGAAAATAAGCTTTCAAGTAGACTGAAAGCTACATAAAGGAGGAATGTCTTGTATATGGGGAAATCTATGTTCATCATGTGATTGTCATGATACCAGTCAAAATCTGTCTGCAGTGGGAATAATGCTGAGGATTAGCATTTCATTATGACTCTTCATGGAGTACAAAGAAATCTCAGAGTAAGGAAATTTAATGTGGAATTTATCTAGCCAAGCATTTATTATGTCATTGTAGAATTCAATCAATGGTGGGTATGCACATCTGTGGCACAGATCCCAATAACAGCATATAGCAAGAGAGCTGGGCACTCTGTCAGTGAAGAGCAAGGAAATGTCTTAAGTTATGATTATGTCTGTGCTGTGATGTCAGTTTGGATTTGAATCCAACTTGAGTTCAAAACTTAGTTGTTCATGCATTGATTTGTACTGTGGTTTAATGCTGAACAAACCATCTGGTGCCCAGGTGGGGAAACTCAGATCTGAGGCAAGGGGAGGAGCTGAATTTTGTTTGAGTTTCATTCTTCTAAACAGAATGGATGTGAATCCAGGTCTTATTTTTAGATCCTGAGATTATTCTTCCAGACCCATAGATTTACTGAGCTTAACAAGCTTTAGATAAGACCCTGTATGCTGGCCTCAAGCTCATTTCATGTGATACATGACACTGTAACCCTTCCTTTTCTGAGTTACTTTTGTCTATAAATTTGTCCTGTAATCTTTCTGGGGGCCAAGATTAGGATAATTGGCCTACAGTTACCTGGATCCTCCTCTTTGCTGTTTTTTGTTTGGTTTTTTTTGGTTTTTTTTTAAGATGTGTGTCTTTTTTGCCTTTTTTCAGTCATTAGGAATAATTCTGAATAACTACGGCCTTTTGAATGTAGAAAACAGTCTCGTAATGATATTGTCAAGCTCCCCCAGTACACTCAAACGCTTCCTGTGTCATCACAGACATGTGTATGTCCAACTTGCTTTGGTGATTTCTAATGTAGTATCCCTCTACTGTTGTGAATGGTTTCACACCCACAGATGTCTGACAGGCTCAGGGGTCTGGTAAGCCTGAGAGCAGACCTTGTCAGTAAAACTGAGACATAAGTGGCTCTAAGTCTTTTCTGCATCATTTGTCACAATATCCTTTGCCCTTTGGAAAGTGAGATTAAATTTTTCTCTGTTTTCCTTTTGCTGCCTGTGTACTTACACAAATCCTGCTTTTTTCCCTTTCATACTCTTTTCTAGTTTCAGCTCCTGGCTTTCATTTCAAACCTGTATGCTTGAGCAATGTCTCTGTATTTCCCCCAGGTAAGTGCTCCCCTCTTCCACCTTCTGTGGACATCTTTTTTGCATTTGAACTCAGTCATGTGTTCCCAGTTCATCTATGCTGGCCAACTGCACATTGGAAAGGACTGTTGTCATTAAATCTCTTCTGGGCTATATAGGGCAGTGTTCCACGTGTCCCCACCAATCAGATTCCTGAAGAATGTGAAAATTGATTTCTTTTAGTCTGGATTTGTAGTTCTGATGTTTGCCTTACTTTGTTGTTTGTTTTTTTTAAAGAAGTCTTCATGAGGCTTAAGAAGGCTTGTTGATCAGGTGGTCTGTAGCAGATGCCCACCATGACATAACGCATGTTGGTTTGTCCTTAACCAGCTTGCTTTTGCTCCAAGGTAAAGTTCCATGCGTGTTAACTGCTCCATTGCACAAAGTTCAAACCCTCCTGCTTGCCTTCCTGTTCCATCCTTGCTAAAGAGCCTGTATCCATCTGTTAGAGCACTCCGTTTATGAGTCATACCCCATTGCGTATCTGTGACCCTAATGAAACCACAGTTCTGGAACTATTCATAGACAGTTTCTGATTTCTCCAGTTTGTACAGACACTTGAGATGAGTCCCTAGTCATGCAACTTTTATAAGGGCCTCCACCATCATCTATTCCTCCAGGGGGCTCTTCATTTCCCCTCAGGCCTCTACTTCTCTTCAGGTATTGTCAGTATTCCTCACCAGCCTTGTTTAAAGCCCTCCTCACTGAATTAGCAAACCACTTTGCAAAGACATTGTTCCCTTGCTTTGTCAGATGGCGTCTGTCTCTCCTCAGGCAGTCCTCATTCTTTAAAGAGAGTTCTGTGGTCAGAAACAACAAAGCTAAATGCCAAAGATATTTTAGATTAGAGGTCATTTGTTTACTCTAGCTACTTTGTTTTCCTGGTACTTTTAATGAAGTCCGGGTGCTCATGGGGTTGGTTCTAATACTTAGGGAGAAAGTAAAACTACTGACTAGTTGCAAAGATGTTTCAGAAATCAGCGAAAAAGTTGTAACTCATTTCATTATTTCACTTAGAAATGCTGAATTGTTGAATTTTGCTAATACTTCCCAGCTACTACTGCTAAAAAAAAAAGAAACCCAAAAAACCTAACCCTCCCCTCCCCCCAAAACCCCTAACAAACAAACTACAAAAATAGGGAAATACAGTTATGCTGAAGCAACAGCTCCTTCTGCCTTGGTAGAGTATTAACCTCCATCACAAATGTGAGTCTTCATATGTTTTGATTCATTAACTCATCACAAACAGAGCATACCGCATTTCTGAAGTCTGTGTGTTTGGAATCTCAACTGAATTATTTTTTTTTTTTTTCCAAGGTAAGTGATTTACTGTTTTTCTGACTTGGAAAGAGGTAAACAATGGGAACACTGCCTGATAGTCTATTTTAGGATCACATCATTTAATAAATATTTTGCAGTCCATGTTTATACTATATTTAGGAAGCATGATGGGCATATCTGAAATACTGTGACTAGCTAGGGTAGTGATACATTGGAGATGGGGTGACATCAACTTCTGAGCAGGCCATAAAGCTGTGCCTTGGACTGTAGGTATTCATTAGGTATGAAACCTATGCTGACATCCATTCTACTGCATCTTCATTGTTCTGCACTGCTTTCCAAAATTGCTCTAGTCAAGCTAATTCACATTAACAAATGAACTATTTTTGTTTCTCCCAAATGGGTAGCCCTACTTTCATATTACAAGAAGAAAAAGAAAGACTTTGCACAGTTATGAAATTGGAGGTTAGGGTTCTGATTTCAGCATAGGCTCACAGTCTTTGTCTTGTAGAAGACAACAGCTTGGTTTCTGTGCAAGACAAACTCTCTGTGTAAGAAAACTCAACTACAACTGTGAAACAGCAAACCCCATCTCTTGCTAGGGAAACTGTTGTTTCCTAAGGAGTTTAAAATTTAGCGAATGCTAAGGAAATGTTTCTCCTGACTGAAATTTTGTGGTTCTGTAGAAGTCAACAACTCCCAAGCCATGTTGCTACCTTGTGTCCTCTCTGTAGTGCCCACTGACAGCACAACAGGCAAGGAGTGCAAGTTAAAACAGAGGGAATTCTATTTGAACATCAGAAAACATGTTTTTACTGTGAGGGTGGTTAAACACTAGAATAAGTTTCCCAGAGATGTTGCAAAGTTCCTGTCTGTTGATATTCAAAGCCCAACCGTGCATTACCTTGAGTTACCCACTGTAGCTAACTCTGCTTTGAGCAGGTAGGTTCAACTAGACAATGTCCAGAGGTCCCTCCCAACTTCAATTATTCAGTAATAGTCATTAGTAAAAAACAATAACTTATATTTGTACAAGATGGTGAATCGTTCTGCATTCTTGCAAGCATTTCAGCCATTTGACCTAAGAAAAGTTGTTATGAGAATTTTAGAAAGCATAGCTAAATGAAATCTAGTGACACATGTCACTCCACTTAGAGCACTGATTGTGAAGAAGATCTGTCCTGTCTTTCCCTAAATACATTGATTAAACTGTGAGTCAGAATTTAAATACATTTATCAACTAGTTGCAGTACAGTTTGCCCTATTTATTAGCCTCAAATTAAAGTCAAAAGTAGAACTTGGAGTGAGTCATCAATGATGTTGTTGCCATTCTTGGTATTTTAGAGGTGAGCATCACTGTCAGTGTGCAAAATATTTGTGTTCTTAAGATATGGTCAGCTCTTAAAGTAAGCATTTCTTTTGTGACATTTCCATCATGAAAACCCTATGGACAACAGTATTATGCTTATATTTTTCTTGACGCATATTTTCTTAAACTCCTACCTTATCTATGACTTCTATTACACTTTTC
This sequence comes from Arenaria interpres, assembly GCA_013399435.1. Classification (NCBI taxonomy): domain Eukaryota; kingdom Metazoa; phylum Chordata; class Aves; order Charadriiformes; family Scolopacidae; genus Arenaria; species Arenaria interpres. Next base: position 15,366 of record VXAK01005945.1, read on the forward strand.
CAGAATTTCTGAGCAAAGCATTCCTATGTAGGAGGAAAAAATAATCTTCCCTTGAAGTCTTCTCCCACTTCCTTTTTTACATCAGCCATGTTTGTATTTTAAGCACACATTTCATGAAAGGTAAATTTTGAAAAAATTTATCCTATTTTTATATTCCTACTCTTTTCAGGTTTTTTGTATCGATTATAATAACAATATTGTTCTCCTGCCTGAAGTCAGTTCTTCTGGAGTCTTTGCATTACAGAAGACTAGCAATTTTGTCATGTCCGTTTACACTTACCTTCAGCCATCTTAGAACACTAGCTTTATCTTCTCTTTCTTCTTCGTCAACATTATCATTATATTTCAAATCAATGTATAATCATGAATTAATTCTATCATTCTTCACCTTTTCCTTCCCTTTTTTGATGTAAGTACTATAGAAATAAAAATGATACCACTGTAAAAATATAAATTTAATAGACAAGACAAACAGTAAGTCAGAGAAAGGGATATAATATACAACAGAGCAAGTGTATTAGTGGTTCATTAGGGTCATGGTAGCACCATCATTTTCCCTCTCGATCCTTACTCTGTGTGTGTGGAGGTGGCTGCTCAGTTTCTGTTGCCTATAAAAATTGAAAAAGCCAATATGAATTGTTCTGTGGGGGCAATTATTATGTGATGGTGGTGATTTTGAAAATGGAATAAAGGAGAACAAGTATGGAGATAAGCAGATTATGAAAATGGCAAGGAAAGAGAGCTGAAGATCAGTAACAAGAGTAGAGGGGGGAAATGGTCAGAATTGTACTACAGAAAGTAGTCTCACACCATTAATTTCTGATATTTCCGGCTGAAGTCACTTCTTGTTTTGGTTTCTGTAAGCCTGCTATTTTTTGGCATTGATCCAGTACAAATAAGGCCAATGACGAGTCTGTTGAATCCTCAGTCTGGTTTCTTTTTCTGTTTACTTTGGGTGTTTTTCATCTCCTTTTCTATCATTGTTGAAATGTGTTTCCTTCTAGTTTGCCAATGTAGTTACTTTATCATTGTATATTGTCTTCTGGCTTAATGGGAAAGTAGATCTTGGCAAGTTAACATGGGAGTTTTGTTAAAACAGTCGGAGTCATTAGGTCATCTCACCAAAATTCACTGGCTGTGTTACGATGTTGAATAACTGTGTAGCCTTACATAAACAGGAGAAAATGCTTATAAAATTGTTAAAAATTAATTTAGCTAATGGCTTATAAGATCCTTAGATTGCCTTTCCAATAGTATTTAAAACCAAAGAATACCCACAGAAATGTCACTCAGCTGCCTTTACAATGAAACTTGTCAGTTACAACAAGAGTTACAGATGCTAGTGATGTGATAATGGAACAGGGTCTCTTATGAAGCTGATCCCTTTAAGTTTACAATCCTCTGAAGAACTACATTGCTATTTGTTAGATATATATTGGGAAGACTTTATTTTACATTGTTATGTTACTGTTTTCCGAAACAAGTCACAAAGTCCACCAGGTCAGTTCAAGCTCGTAATGCGTATCTTTTAAAAAAAAAAAAATAAATCAAAAAACCACAAAATAACTAAACGTTCTTCAAGAAATAAGCAACCAACTTCAAATATTTATTTCAGTCAACATTCTGTTTAACAAAATTACAAGTTGTTTATACACCTTATTAATTACTGCTCTGAAGAAATTGTTGTAGAAAGAGACCAAAGCTATCAGTACAATATGTTTGGTTGTTATACAGATCCCCAAGAACCAAACTAACTGAAATCAAATACATGACATTATGAAATCATATTTATTCATATGGAGAAGACAACCAAGGTGCATCCGACGATTAAATTGCACGAACTGAAGAACTTCCCTTTAAGGACCGTACATTCTCTGGGAAAATCAAAGCCCAAACCAGAGCACATGCCTGAAAAAAGGGCATCTTATCTGCACAACACATGTTTAAACGTCAATGGACAAAACCTGTTCATTGCAGAGGATTGGACTAAATGACCTTTAAAAGTCCCTCCCAACCCAAGCTATTCTATTATTCTATGATTCTACGGTGGTCTTCAAAGTGCACCCTCCTTCCCTCTCATATAGGGAACATAGTAGTTTAGTGCTCTTTCCCTTTTTGCCTGATACTGCAGTTTAAGTTAGTTACCTATCAGTACCCTTATTTAAAAGAAGAAATAATTGCTTGTAATTCCCATAGTATACCTTAAAGTAATTATTGGTAAAAATGCCTCTTAAATGACTCTTCTTTTTTTGTGCTGTAGGATTTACGTTAAGCCATCTCTTCAGGTGAAATAATAAAGCAAATAAAAAGATGTGAGTCCTAGAATAATTTAAATTAGAAACAGTCTCTGGAGTTATTCCGGTTCCCATCTCAAAACAGAACTAACTTAAAAATTATGCTAAGTTCCTCAGAACACTGTCCAGTCAAATTTTAAATATCTCTAGAGAGATTCTTAGCCTCCCAGGGCAACCTGTTTCAATGTTTTACCACCCTTACTGTGAAAACTTCTGCTTCATATCCATTGAGATTTCTTTGGCTGCAATTCATGCTTGTTTGCCTCTTGTCCCTTTGCTGTACACCTCTGAACAGTGTCTGTCTCCTCTCAATAACTGCACATTAGGTAGCTGAAGTCAGTCACAGTCGATTTATGTGTCATCTAAGAATCTGATTCAGTATTCGCTGAAGATGTGAAATTTTTAAAAATATGTACTACTAACAATCGAGTGTGGGCATACTTGGTCATTCCAGAGGTAACAAGACTAGAAAACTTTATTTACAGCTCTCACAGACTAAAGGAAAAGAGACATAAATGGATTTTAGGTTTAGTTCAGAATTGTTGCATATTCTGCCTTTTCTGTCTTTTCTCTAATTCTTATCTTCTTTCCCTGACTAGCTTTTTGAGACTTGAGGAATATGAGCAATTAATTACTAAAGTGAAATTTGAGTCAGAAACACAAACAGCTATACTAGCAGAAACAAAGTGAAATTCTTTAAGCATTTACTAAATTGCAGGAAAATATAGTAAAACCAGAACTGATGCCTCTAAATTGCAGTGTTTAGACTTGTATGAAACACAGTTTTCATCATTTTTCACATTATCTACCTACTGACCTATGGATGACATATCTATTTATTTCCATTGGAAATTGGCATGGACACTGGAAGTGAACAAGGCAGTGATTGTACTCTGAGAACAAAGTCAGAAATTACTCTAATTGCAAAAAATGTCATTTTAGCTTAGGTGACTGCATTTTCCTGTAGTTCCAGATTAGTAAATGGTGCAACCTTAATAAAGGTTGTAAGCCACATCAACCAGTTAGAATTCAGTGCAAAACCACTGGTAAATTGTCAATGTAGTACTGCACTGTGCTATGCTGAATAAAACACTATGGTTGTTTGGCAAATGAGGCATTTTTCAGCTCGTATTTATTGTTTATGAACAGTATTTTCTGACAGTCTTGGAAAAGCCTCCAAGATTTTTATAATGTCCCAGTTGTATATTCCTTCCTGTAATGGATAAACTGGCAAGTATATAAGCATCAGCAAAGGCATGTTGCTAAATGAATATCAGTAGACATGGTTCTCTGCATATTATCACTGTACTTGTGAATATAATTCATCCTTATAGTAAAACATTATTTCACAGCAAGAAATAGTGGGTCTGGAACACCACATACTAATCAAACTGCGGTGATTGCTCATACCATCCTGAGCCTGCTTGTTTCACAGCAGAGACAACAAATCTTATATCATCTCTTTGATAATTTTTGTTTAAGATCGCAATTGTATGTACGAGGGGCTAACGGCATTAATATAAATAAAATTAATAAGTTTAAACAAATCTATGCAACAGTAAGTTTAATTTCTTAGCTGAATAAAAAATGTTAACCTGTTAACAGTACTGTGAGCGAACAACAATATAATTGCTCTTGGACTTTTTCCCCACTCGTTCTCCTAAGAACCACTGAGTAGCAAAACATTTAAGTAATGTTACACACAGAGCAACTTGTTACACACAATTTATTTTCTCTGAAGATTTATGGACTTACCTGCGCAAATTAAAGGTAATCATCACAACTTCAAGATCCTCCACTATGCAGAGTTATCTAATAATGATATTGACAACAATAGCTTAATTAGTGATATTTCAGTATTAAGAATGCTTAATTTTACATTAACCATAATGTTAGCACACTCATGTTATCTGGTGGTGGGCTAATCCTGGTTGGCTGTCTGACACTCATATACCACTCTTTCACTCCCCCTCCTCAGCACGAGAGGGGAGAAAATCAGACGAAAAAATTAGTGAAACAAGATCAGAACAGTGACATTACTCATCAGTTACTAACACAGGCAAAACAGACTTTTCTTGGGGAAGATTATTTCAATTTATTGTCAATTAAAAAAAAACAGAGAAGGATAGAAACAAAGACAAAAGTCAAACCACCTCTGGCCTCATTTTCTCCCAAGCTTAGCTTCATTTTTTCTTTCCTGATGACTCTGCCTTGTCTCCTCCTTCAGGCAATGCACAGGGGTGAGCAATGGGGGTTAAGGTCAGTTCATAACGCCTCATCTCTGCCACTCCTTCCTCTTCATACTCTTCCCCTGCTCCAGCGCGGGGTCCCCCTCCCCTGGCTGCAGTTCTTAATTAACTACTGTAGCATGTGCCCTTTCCAGGGAGTGCAATCGTTCAGGAACAGACTGCTCCAACCTGGGTCCCCTACAGGCCACAGGCTCTGCCAGAAAACTTACTTCAGCATGGGCTCCTCTCCATGGGTTGCAGATTCCTTAAGGGCATGTCCACCTGCTCCACCATGCATTCCTCCATGAGCTCCTCCACGAGCTTCTCCACAAGCTCCTCCATGAGCTGTAAAATGTGGATTTGCTTCACTGCAGTCCTCCACATGTTGCAGGGGGACAATCTCCATCACCATGGTCTTGTCTCCATGGGATACAGGCATATCTCTGCTCTGGTACCTGGAGCATTTCCTTCCCCTGCTTCTCTGACCTGAGTGCACCCTCGCTAAGTTTGCAGATGACACCAAAATAGGGGGGAGTGTTGATCCACTTGAGGGTCAGGAGGTTCTACAGAGGGATCTGGACAGACTGGATCAATGGGCCAAGGCCAATGGGATGAGCTTTAATAAGGCCAAGTGCCAGGTCCTGCATTTCGGTCACAACAACCCCAGGCAACGCTACAGGCTTGGGGAAGAGGGGCTGGAAAGCTGCCCAGCAGAAAAAGACCTAAGAGTGTTGGTGGACAGCTGGCTTAACATGAGCCAGCAGTGTGCCCAGGTGGCCAAGAAAGCCAACATCATCCTGGCCTGTATCAGGAATAGTGTGGCCAGCAGGCGTAGGGAAGTCATTGTGCCTCTGTACTCGGCGCTGGTGAGGCCTCACCTCAAGTACTCTGTTCAGTTCTGGGCCCCTCACTACAGAAAGGACATTGAAGTGCTGGAGCGTGTCTAGAGGAGAGCCACCAAGCTAATGAGGGGTCTAGAGAATAAGTCATACGATGAGAAGCTGAGGGAACTGGGCAGGTTTAGTTTGGAGAAGAGGAGGCTGAGGGGAGACCTCATTGCCCTCTACAACTACCTGAAAGGAGGTTGTAGAGAGGTGGGTGTTGGCCTCTTCTCCCAAGGGAATAA
>VXAK01005948.1:0-17421 GCA_013399435.1 Arenaria interpres
ACCAACCCCTGAGGAACTCCACTTTTCACTGATCTCCACTTGGACATGAAGTTGTTGACTGTAATTCTTTAAGCCTGGCCTTCAAGCCATTTTCTTAAACACTGTGTGGTCCATCCATCAAATCCATGTCTCTGTGATTTAGACACCAAGATGTTGTGCAGGATGGTGTCAAATGGTTTGCATGAGTCCAGGTAGATGACATCATTTGCTCTTCCCGTATCCAGAAATGCTGTAAACCCATCACAGAAGGCCACCAAATCTGTCACACACTATTTGCCTGACAGAAAAGTAGCAGAAAACACAAGACTGGCATATACCATGAAACTGGTTTTGTTTTCATTGAACTTTGCTGGCTCACCTGCAAGCAAGGGGAATGCAACCCCTGCCTTACAAAAGAATCAGAGAGTGCAAGGACTTTCCTGTTGCAGAATGCAGCCAGGACAGAAGCAGTGTGTGGGCGCCTGACAGGCACTGACACTTGTAGTCCCTTGGCTCGTGTTTTCAGTGAAGTTGCAGGGCAATGCTTCTATTTCCCTGTGTTTGCTTGGCAAGTAGGCTGTGTAGAATAACCTGTAGGAAAATCACTTCTTGTTGGAGAAACATTAAAACACAACCCCTTCACTGTAGGGCCCTGTGAGGGTGTTCCCAAATGGAAAAAACTGCAATAACATTGCTGGATACTTTGCTTTGCCTTGCCTTCTTAAATTCATTTAGTGCTCTGAACATGGGATCTTCAATTAAATCGGAGATTCGTGGTCTGCAGAAAGTAAAGTGCCTGCTGGGTACTGGCACCTGATTAGTCAATGCTATCTGGTAGTCCACCTAATATTTGCACTCAGCAGTGAGTGTTCATTTTTTTTTTTCCTTTGTGATGGCTGCAAGGAATTTAGCTACATTGCAGGTCTTTGCTTTATCTCGCTCTAAAACAACTTCTTCTGTCTCTCTGTACTTTTACAAAGAAACTAAGGCTTAAAGAGCTAATTACTTGCTTTGTGTTACATGGGTATTTTGAGATAGGTTGGGAATAGAATCCACATACAAAGGCTTTTTTACATTTGTTTTTCAACTAAGATGTCTGTATAGCTAAGAAGCTAGCCTGTGTCATACTTGAAAGACCACGCTGTCCTTTTATTCAGAGGTAGTTCAGATATCTGAGCTTTGAAAAATCCCTTGACTTCCTGTCTGATTTGCACCATTCCCGACAAACCCTTCTGTCCCCACACCAAATTTTGACACCTGAGGTCACTTGCATTTTTGTACCACAAGTTTTGCCAAGGGTACACATCTTCTTTGAGGAGTAAACTTCGAGGACTATTTGAACTTTTTTTTTTTTAATGGAAAAAAAAGTATGGTAGGCTGGTCTGTTCCCTCCCTACCCTTAAGGGATCATACCAACTTTGATTTCTAATTGACATTTTGTTACTATTCTTGAGATATGATCTTTGTTGTACATCATCTATAATTAAATCAGCTAATACAGTAGGTGCAAGTGTCTATCTTTCATTAAAGAGAGTTATCTTTCACGTATTCCTTTATCAGTTGTACATTTGTTCTGAAATAAGTCACAGGTATTTAAGCACTGAGTTACATGACCAAAGAGGCTGGAAATCTGTCAGAGACCCTTAATAGAGAAGTGATTTTCCCTTTTTTTTAAAACTTTGAGAGAGACTTCACTTGATTAAAGTTTCTCAGTATCCTCCAGAGAGTGTAATCAAGGGATACCTGTCACTGTCCGAGCAGATTACTTCAGTGATCTTACTATTAATTTTCTCACTGTTTGGTGGCACTGCTAAAAGTGACAATAACAGTCCTCATCATGGAAATAACCTGTTTCTTATTCTGTAGTAACTTATGTTTTCCATACAGCTCTGATGGGAATTAAGTAAGATCACAAAATTAGAGAAAATTCATGATATTTACCATTTGATCACGTGGCATGGAAGAAGTAATCTACAGCAGATTCACTGCCTGGAAGAAGCATAAGCCAAAATTAAAACTGTGCACATCTCTACTGTTTGTGTGGTTAGAGGAACTGACATATAGTCATTGTAGTGTAATTGTTTACTCAAAGTACTTTACTGAAGTATTTTTAAGAATTAAGTTGTTTGTGGGAGTTATAAACTGTGTCCAGCAACCTATGACTAAAATTAAGAGCAAACTTAAAATGTTAAATTGAAATACATTGTTGTGGATTTTTTCATTTGCATCTGAGTAACTTCCAGAATCTCTTTCACCACTCTGAGGTGAAGGTCCTCTACTGTCACTGTGGCAATAATGTATATCTATATCCTATCTTTAACCCATTTATGTTCTGAACTACAGCAATATTGTGCTAATCTTGTTCCTTATTATTGTTGTGTTCTTCCAGCATGCATTTCTGAACCTAGACAGCTTTACAAATGGGATCTTTCTTTGTCTCATCCATAGTGAACCCAAAATGCTTTAAAAACATTTACAAACAATGTTTTAAAAACAAATAAATAAATAAGATCCTTTCATTTATCCATCAGGTCAGGGATTAAGTAAAAGCTACTACTTTTACATTTAGAAGGTCAAGCAGAACATAAAGCTATTTTCTGTTTTCCCCCGCTCCACTGCAGCATGTTACAGACACAATAAAAATAGGAAAAGAAAAATAAATAAGTAAAGAAATAATTCTAAAAACCCCACAAAGAAACCCAAAACAATAAAAAAATGAGCTAGCAAATACAGCTTTACCAATGAATAACCAAGTTATAAAATAACCCACATTACATTATTTTCAGAAAGAATGTAATGCCTCGCAATATATAGTCATGAAACAGAATTTGCCCCCATCAAAGAGGTCATAACAGGTCCTGAAAATGTGCATCCTTCTTTTTTATGAGATTACTAAAATGCTATGCAAACTTCATTCATCATCTGACTGTTATATTTGAATTATTGACATGACACACCAGGTCAAGGAAAATTCTGCATTTGGACAGATAAGAGCAACAGAGCTTTTTAAAGAGATGAAGCCTGTAACTAGTCTTGGATATATTAACACAATTTGATTCTGATTTGCCAATACAATTAGCGTATGATGCATTCTCCCTATGGGGTGAGAGCTGACATATCCCACATTATGCTCACAGGAGAGTAAAAAACCAATTACCTTTGCTTCAAGGACACTAAGCAAAGCAGAAAACCACTATGCACAATTGAATGGGAACATAACCATTATCTTCAGAGTGTGCAAGTTTCATCAGTACTTGTACGGATGAAATTTTACATTTCTAACAGATCTTCTTCCTCTTGTATCATATCTTTACACCACACTTGGTTTTCCATTTCTAGCTATCAAGAAAATGCAGAGGTGGGCTCTTCTGTTATCTGCCCACACTTGTTATCAAGCACAGAAATTCTTCATTAGTTGATTATTCAGATGGCTTGTCAAGATTGGCTTTGTCATTCAAACACCTAAAACCTTCGCATTTTTGAGAATTACAACATATGCAAAAGCTTTACCAGGAATGAAAATGCACAGGTGGGCCTAATAATATCCTAAAGTTAAAGTGTTGTTACAGAAAAGCCTGAAAAGTGAGTTCATATATCTGATACTTCCTAATTAATACAACTGGATTAATACGACTGGATAGTCACTAAGAATATTTTTCATCTATATTTGGCCTAATAGTTATTGAATCAAGTTGCCCATAATGGCACTGTTCTGTTCTTGGTGATGTTGTCTCTACGGCTGCATGATGAACCTTTGACCAGATTTGAGGCAGGGCTCACATATTTCTGGATATTTAATCTATTGTGAGGCAGACAGTAAGTCAACTCAGTTGACTTACAGAGTTAGCATTTTGTAGCCTCTGGGAAAATAATATGTAAAAGTGATACTGCAAGCTGTCAGTATCAGACACTTCTTATCAAGAAAATTTTATTCCAGTAATGAAATGATTTAAAAGATCATTTTTCATTCTAATGACTAATTTCTTATATAGGTCTGTTGTTTTAAAGATTTCTGTGAGAGCTGAACAACAGCTGTATAACTGCATGTTTTGCATGAGTTATAGTTGAAAACAATTTGAAAGTATATCCCCATCCCCAAAAGCATTTTTGCAACTTGTATATGTTGGGAAAGAAAAGGCAGGGTAAATGTTTTCATGCTGTAAATCTCCAAAACAGAAACAGCATATTATGCAGTAGGCAAATAATGCAGTTGCAGGTGAGAGTCATCTTGACCCATCGTACCATGAAGCCTGCAGAATAAAACAATAGGATACAGACCTACTCTATTTTATTCCAGAGAAATCTCCTCTACTGTTGACTTATAAGCATCTGTACACTTTCCAAATTCTATATCAATATAAATAGATTATTTTATAGAAATATCTGATTCACCCAGATAGTAGTTCAATGCACAATATTCCAAAACCTCACATTATTAACAAGTTGGAATGTGTCTTCTTTTTTTAAATTTTGTGTCCTCTATGACTTCTCTGTTATACATATCCTAGTTGTGTGGAGGAGAAAGTGATCCTGGAGACTAAGATGTAGTGTAGACATCTCAAGTAAGAATTTCAAGTTTGTTACAATTCTCTCATTTCTAGCTACTACCAGTATTTCCCCTTGCTTCCTTTAGATGATTAGCAGAAGAATGGTACCTGTATTTCTTCTGGAATATCAAGTTGCCTCCTCTTGTCTGTTAATAACAACTATCCTCTGACTTCGCCTTCTTGAAGACAGATTCCTTCTACAGGTTGGAGAGAGAGAAACTACCCAGCAGGTTTGGCTTGGTATTCTATCTGAAATTTCCATGCTTGAAAGAAATGCCTTTTCATCTTTAGCCTTGTAATCGCATTTTTAAATGTCTTTCATACTTTTGTTATGGTGACTTGATATAGAATATAGCTGGTAGTGCACAATATAGCATTTATTTTGATTACTACTAATAATACTTTTATGGAAACCTGACTTGAAAATATACTTGCAATATTTATTTATTCAGTTCTGTAGCATGACAGTGTGAATTTAGCATAAAATATCCATGTTGTATTTTATATACAATAACATTGCTTTTATGAGTATAATTAAAAAGTGTTTTAATGGTAAAAACAATGAGAAACTTAAATATCTTTTGAAAAAAACTGTTTCCATAAACTCTTTTCTCTTGACATTTCTGAATATAAGAAATACCCCTAATGGTACTTTATAACTTTGCTATAAACTAACTATAACTGTGTTCGTTTGTCTATGAACAAGATGTATTTTTAGCTGGTTATGTGCATAGAGTAAAAGCAGTTCCAGAATGCTGATAATCAGAATAGCAATTGCACTGACTCTCTACAATCATGCCAGTTTCAGTCAGGCTAACATCTGCTTAGAAGAGGTTTTCCTTTAAGTTTGTAAAATTTCAAGTTCTAAACAATTTTAACATGAACTTAAACACTGCAAAGAGTATACAGAGAAATTAATGATCATTGTGAGTATGTAGTTTAAAATTAAATTGCCCAAACCACAGAAAGTTTTATGTTGCTTCTGCAAGTATTCATTTTAAATATAGATTTCCAATAGCTTCTGGTTATCAGAACATATGCTGCTACTTAAAGCAAGCATGTTTTATAGATAGTACAAAACACTAACAGCTTGCTAAAGCAAATTTTTTGGAGTCAGACTTGCTCTCTATTAGTTCCTGAGAACAGCATTGAAGTGCGAAAGCTAATACTTTTGCAGTGTTGAAGAAGTTGTGCTTTCACATCCTTATAAATTGCAACAACCTGGAGAAGGAAGAGATATTTCCTACTTTGGTGATATTTTAATTTTCTCCTGCATTGACAGTGATATTTTTTATTGTTTTACTTTGTGCCTTCTGGTTTACTGTGTACATTTTATGTCTGAACTTTATTTTCCAGGCTCTTGATATGTACTTGATGTCAAAGTAGTTACAGGATATCAGGATGTTTCCAGAAGAATATGTTAAATTTCTGCCTTATATTTCTGCCTTGGGATCTTATAACAGACTGTTGTAAGTTAACCCTGATGTAAACAAATATGTGGCTGGTGGAATTAAGGAGCCAAAGTTGATTATCATGGTAGCTGGAATTTTTTTGTGTTCAATCAGTTGACGGAATTGCATTGTCTCAGCGGTTGCAGGTGGTTCCTAACAGTTTTCATTTGTTTTGATTATCTTTGTTAACAGAGTTATTACAGATTTTTCCAGTTGTATTTACCGTGGTTATGAGGGACTAAAACTTCTCTTATTTTGGACAAGCTGTTTAATAGTCATGTTAATTTAAATGCTCAGTGCAATGCATCTGATAACATGATCAGCTTCACTGTGACATTTTCACTTTAACTGAGAAACTCTCCCCTGCTCTTTAGTATGTCTGATCAAAAGTTGAAAATAAGCATAAGCACAGTAATTAAAAATACAAATAGAATATTTTATTAAGAGTAACTACCTAGAGTATAGAAGCATTGTAAGCTTTTCTATAAGCTTTTCTGAAGTATGTCTTCACTCTAGCAAGGACAAATGATACGAAGGGAGGGAGAAGAATTCTCACTCTGTTGCTCAAACTGCAAATGAACTTCTATGTGAGCTGAAGCCGCTGTTAGGTTCAGTTTGATTTATTGCAACATATACACTACTTACAGTACATACATTAAGATTCCCAAGGATTTTCAGTCTATTAAATGCTGTTTGTAAATCTGATCTTCAAAGGGTGGCCTACTTCTATTGTACCAAAAATTTAGTATCAGGCTTCTGTTTTGAGAGCCCACATACAGATGTTCTAAGCAGGATAGGGGCAATGGTTATCTACCTTAGCATTTCACAGGATACAAATGGAGGACTAACAAGTGTAATTTCATTTCACAGGTTTTTCCATTGATCACTACTTAAATAATTTCAACTTTTTTACATACATGTCAGTTTTAAAACATCAAATTCAGATATAACCATTGGGTTATTCATTATAGGTCTCATTGGCTTCCTTTAGGTAAATAAAGTCTAAATATTTATTCTGTAGTTTTTAATTATAGCTGTTGCTATTGAAAATACTACCAAAAACCCCCCTGATAATAGTTAAATGTGGTAAGAGAATTTTGTACTTCACTGATCACAGCCAATATGGCTAACCACTACTGCCAATGATATGCCTGAGACTCTTTCAACTGGGACAATTAAGTAAATGCAAATTTGTAACTGAGTCTGAGGATCTCTGGACCAAACAAATTTTTGTATTTATACTGTACTGTAGCGTTGCTTTGGCATACAGGACCCTTACATGCTTTTTGGTGGATATAGGGGAATACTTCAACCATACTTGAAGATATTTCGCATTAGGCTTTTAGTTCCTATATAGCCTTTCTGAATAGAACTGGGCCTCTTGTTTCAAAGGACATTAAGGTTCTACAGCTTGAAGTGAGATTTTTTTCATTTTTTACATGAAATAACAGGGGAAAGATCCTAAGGACTTCCTAGGCATTTCAGGCTGCGGCCGTAATCAAAAGTTTTGTGATAAGCAAGTTAGCAATCTTTTATGGTAAATCTGGAGCTAAGGGTCACATTGGTCCAGAGATAAGTGTCTCTGTGAAGAATCTGTGAATCTACTGCCAGCAGTTGAAACGAAGGGCCAATGCTAGTCCACCTTATCAACACAGATTATTGAAATATTGACATTTCCAAAAGTGAGAGAACCTGCAGTGACTTGAGGAGGAGAAAGCAGTCATTCTTCTGACTGAGAAGAGGTGACACTAGCTCTCAGACAACAATGGGCATCATATCAGATGCTATTTGCTCTAACTCTCTCGAGGTTATTGATGTCAGACAGTTACAGATCAGTCAGGAAGCCCAGTTCTGAAATTTCTTCCTTTGGTATTTACACATTCTCAGAGTCAAACTTGCACAGAAAGAAAAATCTTCTTATCAAGACAGCTTGTACAACTGATCATCTAACACTACTGGCCTTTTTCTCCTTCTGCTGTCTGGTGCTTTAAGAATGACCCATCCTGGCACATTTCGATCAACTGTGTGATCACATGGGCTTATTGCTCTCTGATTTCTAGTAAACACTTACTCCCTTTGGTCAAAAAGAACCGAATGGAACTGGCTGAAACAGAGCTTCAGTCAACCTCTGTTGGTGGTGCCTTCCTGGCACTTCAGGGGTTTAATGTTGCAGCTGGGAGATGATGTCACAGGAAAAGGGTGATTGGAGGTCCTGCCATCCAAGATGTACCTGCAGAAGATGTATATCAGCAGGTTAAGCTGCTATATATCTTTTCAAAGTTGTCCACTCTTTTCTATGACTGCATGTACTGTACAAAAGTACAGTTTTTGGTGTTTTCCCTCAGCTTGTTTTACCAATCAGCGAACATTTCCTATTGAAATTCTTCAGACTTCTCAGACTGAAGAAGTGAAGACCATCCTTCTGAATGAAACAGATTAAAAGCAGTCTTTCTATTAATTGACTTTTTTATCCTCAAAAGTTTTCAAACAAGACCAGACCCGGGGGAAGGCTAACCTATGCGACATAGAATTTTCCATCTGTGACAAAGCCTGTATAAAGAAACTGCTTTTTAACTCCTTCATGGGCTTTACAACCTGCTCAAACACAGTAATTGTTTGAAATGTCCCACTGAAAACACAGTTCAGTATTAGAAGTGAGTGGAAAATCTGCTCTGGCCTAGAAATAGCTTAGGACAAATACTGTAAATACTCATTTTACTATCTGAGAGTGCTGCTTGTTTGGTGAAAAATTTTGGATATTCTTTAGATTGCCAAGAGACTGAAAATCTCCAGCTCCCATCCAAGCAGCAGTTCATTAGACTGGGTTGTTCCCAAGCACAGTTACAAAAAGCGACTCTAGCACTACTCTGAACATGCCTCCGGTACTAAACCCAAGCACAGAAGACAGTGAGCACATTGACTGTACACACAGAGTTACAGACAGTTCTGGTTGGCACTAAAGAGGCCATAGAATCATAAAACAGATTTGGAAGGGACCTTAAAGATCATCTAGTTCCAACACCCCTGCCATGGTCAAGGACACCTCACAGTAGATCACATTGCTCAAAGCCCCCTCCAACCTGGCCTTGAACACTTCCAGGGATGTGACATCCATAACTTCTCTGTGTAGCTTGTTCCAGTGCCTCACCACCTGCACAGTAAAGAATTTCTTCCTAATATCTAATCTAAATCTCCCCTCTGTCAGTTTAACACTGTGACGCCTTGCGCTATCACTACACCCCCTGATAAAGAGTCCCCCCCCATCTTTCCTGTAGACCCCCTTTAGGTGCTGAAAGGCCTCAACAAGGTCTTCCTGGAGCCTTCTCTTCTCCAGGCTGAGAAACCCCAACTCTCTCAGCCTGCCTTCATAGGAGAGGTACTCCAGCTCTCTGATTGTCTTCGTGGCTCCAACAGAGCCCTGTCCGACTTATGTTGGGAGCTCTAGAGCTGGATGCAGAACGCCNCAGCTAACACCCCTAAGTCCTTCTCCTCAGGGCTGCTCTCAATCTCTTAATCCCCCAGCCTGTATTTGTGTTTGGGATTGCTGCGACCCAGGTGCAGGACTTTGCACTTGGTTTTGTTGGATTTCATGAGGTTTGCATGGGCCCACCTCCCAAGCCTGTCCATGTCCCTCTGGATGGTATCCTTTCCCTCCAGCACATTGACCACACCACACAGCTTGGTGTCATTGGCAAACCTACTGAGGGTGCACTCAGTCCCACTGTCCATGTCACTGAAAAATGTCCCTGTCTTGCATATATATTTAATTCGTACTATCACTTTGAAGCAGCATAAAGTGTAAAAATCGTTCATCATTGCAGAGACAGCAACATAAATCTACTCACTATCAGTACCAGGGGAAAAGGGTCAGAGAGATGGTGTTTAATTTTCTGCACAGGGAAGAGTATTTAGATAAAAGAATCTGTTTTGCCAGGCATGCTAAATAATGTTTCCTGCCTCTATTATTCATATTGATCACCAGCAGGTCAACAGATGATGGTAACTCTGTTGTGGGAAGGAGGGTCCAGGAACCAGTTGGGCAGAATAGGCGCTGGAATAACTATTCCTCTTACTGCTGACAGTGACTGACAAAGGTCATGTGTAAGATAGGATGCGAGAGGGAGGAAACAGAATTGATTACCTGCTTGTCAAAACAGCCCCTCATGCAGATGACAGTAAAGCAGAATTTCTTAATGAAGTAAATTATTTTCCAGATGCTATACATGCTGGTCACACCTACCTGGGATGAATCCTGCTTTTTTTCCTGGGGAGAGTTACAAGAAGACTGTATGGAGTACAATGGGCCACTCTACCTGCCTGCATTTTTTAAAGCAAAAATCCAAACCAAACCAAAATAAAAAGCTACTTCCTGTTCAGCTATTGCATCCCATGCAGAATAGTAAGTAACATACTGGGTCATGTCCTCCACCTCCTTTGGCTGGAAGTCTTTCTCTAGCACATGTTGTGAGCAATGCCTTGGGAACTACCTCAATTTCATCAGCTGCATCTGAGTAAATGGATGGTCTAGACTTACTTTTTTCTCTTTCTCCGAGGAAACACTTTATCATGAATGTCCTCATCTCTAATGAAATCTGACCCTTTGTGAGATGAGGTCATGGTCTAACCAAACACCTCCTCAAACTTCTGTTATTGAGGTATATTACAAGTATTGCCCTTCAACAAGGAATGCTAAACCCAGGCTAGTGATTGATGCTGCAAATGCAAGTGATGGATGATGTGGTTTTTACTGCTTGTATAAATACTGTATGTTGTACACTCTAGTTGAAAATGGTATGGTGGACTAAAGAGATAGGAAGTTGTCTGCCATGTTACTGTCCTACCTTTGATGCTTTGTGTTGGGAAACATATTCTGGTGAGTGGGGAGATTGGGTGTTCCCAGAGAGTTGCTGGCTACATTCAGTCTGCAGACCTTCAGAGAGGAATTTCTATAAGGAGCAAGAAGCTTCTTTCTGGTATGAAGTCTCAGAGGTGTTGGAAAGGAGGATTCTTTTCATCAGCATCCAGGGGAGATTGCAGAGAGTCTGATTTAAGAGACCCATGCAAAAGTTGCCACACTATGAAGGAATACTAGTGAATAGGACGTATTCTGCCAGAATACAGTAAGTGGGTAGAATATTGTTTTTTAACTTTATTTTCTTTAACCCCTCACAAATAAAATCTGAATGTCTGTAAATCAAGACTTGTCATTTTCTAGATATTTAATTTTATGTTTTCGTAGCACTTTATTCTAAGGACTGGAAGCATTTTGCTTCTTTAGTGTGGTCATGCAAAAGAATCATAGAATCATAGAATGGTCCGGGCCGGAAGGGACCTCCAAAGGCCATCTAGTGCGACCTCCCGGCAGTCAGCAGGGACACCCCCAACTAGATGAGGTTTCCCAGGGCCTTGTTGAGCCTCACCTTGAATATCTCCAGGGATGGGGCCTCAACCACCTCCCTGGGCAACCTGTTCCAGTGTTCCACCACCCTCATAGTAAAGAACTTGTTCCTAAGAAGTGGGGAACTGCTACCTCCACAGTCAGCCTTCGACTAAAACTCATACTTCATGTGTTCTCTATACACAAGCTTCCCCTTGTGGACTGTCCACTGTCTCCCTTTGTAGAGACCGGTGGACTCCATGCATGAACATGATTTCATATTCAGTATCACCAAATGACCAACCTTCCTGAGTACTCTTCGGACCAAATGTTGGTCAGTCACAACCAGTTTTGAAGACTACTACAGGGACCTGCAAGAAGGTGAAGACCAGTGCAGGCTGTATCAGATGGCTAAAACTAGTTACTTTTCCGCATTCTGAAATCAACGTATAACCATCCCAACAGACTCCCAAAGTATTCAGACACTTAGAAACCTCCAAAATATTGATGCTTTATATACAGTCCTGAAGGTCATAGTTTTCCTCTATACTGATCTCTGTAAAAGTCAACCCTGAATATAGGAAAAAGTGTGTGAATCAGACTCTTTCCGAAGTTCATCTTAACAAATTGAGAGTTACCTGAATTTTTCTGCACTATAATTTTTGGGAGATCTTCAAGGTAAAGTTGTGAGTAAGTGCAGCATTCACGTGTTTTTGGGTTGTTCGTTTGTTTGTTTTTTCTTTATGTCTATGCTTGACTTATTCTTTTAAGTGCTAGCTTGGATCATTATTTCCTGCACTGTTTATAATCCCTTTTTATGGGATATCTGACCTTTACAGAATTTAGATGTGGACAGAATACTAATACGTCATTAGATTAATTTTTTCTAGTGATTTGAAGCAATAGAGGAGGAAGGTAAAAAGATTTAAAATGAAACCTCAGGAAAAGAACACAAGATGTAAAGTTAGTATACATCATGCTGACCAGCAGTATTTATGGAAATAGACTATTATACTACTGGGGTTTTTGAATTTTTATTGTAGAAAGAGGAGAGAGCAAAAATGTTATCCCAATACAGGAACAGCCTTTGAAATTACAATTTCTTTGCAGAAGACTTGTGTAAAAGTAGAAGACAACCGTCCTCTTTACAAGTTAAATATGAAAATCTTTCAAGCTTACAAATGTGAATTTATCATGTCAGAAAGTCTCATGTCTTCCATTTGGCCAACATAGTATTTAACATCATATTACCTTTCCTTACCTAAAAAAACATTCAGTACAAATTTTTACAAAACGCACAATGGTATGTTGTAAAGAATCAGGTTTCACACTGTAATCAATCTACCTTGTGAAAGACTGTGATAGCCTTTCCAAAGACTGAAATTTTCTTTCAGTTCTTAGGACAGTGAATTTGCAAAGTAATAATGTTACATAAAACCCCATGGTTTTGTTTTCCTGCTTGTTTTCTTGGGTAATGACAAGATTTTTGTGAGTAGTAAAAGAGAAAATATTAATTACCTCGAAAAGGAAATGCCTCGTAGTTTGGGAGTTTACTTTAAGAAGTATTACTTTTATTCTGCTTGACACTTCAAAAGATGCAGGTTTTTTTAGGACAGAAACACATAAATAACAGGCAGAATATGTTGCTATCTTTAGATATATATGTATCATTCACATTTATTTTGTCAACCATGTGCCTGCTGTACTGCAGACATAGACAGTTTCCCCCATAATTTGTTTACAATCATAAACCTGTTTCTTGAAACCCTTCTATAAGTAATTGATTGTATGAATGGGAGTAATTTACATTGATATTACCTATTAATGATTAGGTTTTTTGGTAATATATTTGTTACATATCTTACTAGTGGAACACAAGGAAGAAACATTAAGGAAGAAATTTATTGTAGATATACATACCTTTCCTGCCACTAGCAACATGGTCAGGATGGTAACATTACTGAGTCTAACAGACAGTGGAAGAAGAGAGAAGACAACAGATAGAGATTTTATTTTTTAAAAAAATTTTGACATAGTTGATGAAGGAGGTGATTTAATGCCAAAAGTGTTAGCAAATCACCTGCAAATAGATTCATTTCCCTTTGGTTCAGAAGCACAAATGTTGATTGAGAGGAGTTAAACATTGGAAGACAATTGAGTACAATTCACACTTAACTAAACTAAGATTTCTTCTGAGCTTTTCTGTCTACTTGGATTTTGTGCCAGACAGGACTGACTTCTAAAGAGTAGAATAAAGAAATCTCTCCAGCGATGGCACAAGCCTTTCTTACTTCAGGGTGGATTTATTTGATATTTGTAAAGTTTCTTGTGTTGGAACTCAAAAGAGAAGTTCTTTCTTTGGTAAATGTCTTAAAATTACATTTTTCTTCCTGTGAGAGAATTCACAAGTTTGCATATATCTCCTCCGATTTTCTTTACCAAAATAGTTTTGCTGCTCTACAGTCCTTTGCAGAGTACTCTTGTACTTTGCCTGTAATTGCAGTTTAGAGCTGATATTTAGAATTTATTAAATCAGTATCTCCTTTCCTCTTCCCCTTTTTTCCCTTCCCCTCATATTTCTCCCTGAGATGAAAAGTTTGATAACAAATGAGAAACTATGGTATTAATTGACTATAACAATGAAGCCTGTTTATATTGTTCATCTGTTCCTGTCCTCTAGAGAAGATTATACAGTAAACAGAAATATAATGTGCAAGTGCTTGTGTTTTTAAGCATAGCAGAAGGCATGGTAATAGTTTTTAAATGTGATGTATACCTTAATTCCTTTTTTTTTTTATCACAAATAGTTTTTTTGGTTTAATGTTTATAAGTAACAGTAGTCCCTCTATTCTGAGGAGGGAAAAAATTAATACCATCAAGTAGTAAAAATGAGGATTCCCTAATTGGCCTGTGGCAAATCCAAGGATAAATTCTAGTTTTCTTCTATCCTAATCTAAGTGCATTATTCACTTCCCTGCTGCATTAGTTTGTCTGAAATAAATGATAATTCATTGTCAGATGCAAGTTTTGATAATCAGATAGGTTAGATTTGAGCCTGATAACCAACTTGTTGTCATTAATGTAAATCATTGTTTCTTTCAAACAAATACAAATACCCTAGAAGGACTTAGTTTCCCTACCTGTATTAAAATATATGCAAAACTGATTCAAATACAATTTAATAAACATTTCCCTATCCAGAAACTATTTTTTTAGCCATTATTTTTTTTGTGCCTAGAAAACTGCTGTGTAAGAATCACATCTTGACAAGAAGTCAGTGTTTAGAACAATGGCTTTCAAATCAGAAGGAATTCAGTTACATTTTGGCCCATTTCCCATTTGAAGTTAGTAGAAAAATTCCCAGCCATTTACTTTGAGTACTGCAGGATCTTTAATACTTTCCTTCATTCTCTTCTTTTCCTACATCTACAGTGGTGCAGTTTCAAAAGTGACAAGTTCAGCTGATGAGCCTGTCACTAGGAAGCTCTTTTAATTCAGAGTTATGTTCAAAATGTTCTAACTACAGAAGTTCTTTGAAACTCTAAAAATATATGTCATTTACATAGCATACTGCATATTCAAAGCACTGTGTAGGCATCACGACATAAGCATTCTCTGTCCCAGAAACAGCAACGGGGAAATGTTACGCATATTTTGCAGCAACAAAAACTTGAGGAAGAAGGGTGAAAAAAGCTCAGCCAAGACCATGAGATGAGTAACTGGTGGATGCAATTAGGAACTAGACAAAGCTAATTTTGACTTCTAATTCACTTCTCCAAATTATGCTACTTCTCAAGGATGCAGCTCCTTGACTAGGATCCTAGATAACTTTATGTTCTTTTCACCATGTTGAAAGAAAAACAAAACAGAATGGGGGGAAACACAGCTGTAATTAGCTGTAAAAAACAGCTAATAAGGCTCTGTAAATCCCTTGAAGCCTCTGATAATTAAGGGATTGTCAACACTGATTCTTTACTGTCTGAAAGAGGCATCTATTATTCAGAGAAAAAAAAAAAGTAGCTTTCTGCATTTCCTTAGATGTAGCTAGTTTTACAGAAAGCTTAAGAAAGTATTAAACTGGTAAAGCTTTGAAGAACTTAGACTAATTACATTACATTAATTTGCTGTTAAGAGAGGCATGATTTTAAAATGCAATTCTCCTTGCATTATTTCTTACAAAATATGGAAAGGCACTAGTTCTTCTTCCATGTTGGTCTGCATATTATCAGAAGAAAACAGTTCTTTCAAATGCTATCTAAAACTGGCTATTTTCTGAATAGTAGTGCCTTAGCAGTTTGACTGGAGAGTGAAGTAAACAAACTTCTTAGCATGAAAGTATTTAATAATAGTTGTAGAAGAGTCTTTGCATACACTATTGCAGAGAAAAAGATTGTTATCTTGTTTATTCTTGAAATATGGCAAATTAATGGGAGTTTTGAAATATTTTTTATTTAAGTCCATTCTGAAATTTTGATTTAAAAAAAAGGGTAAAGGACCAATTACAATTTGTTACTGGTTTTCTTTCATTTTGTTACAAATGGCACTTAAATAAAGACTTTATCTTGATTTGAGGAAGATTAAAACCTTAAAGGTCTTTGTGACTTCGGGTCAGATTTTGGTAGAGTGCATTCTCCATTAGTGCACAATTCTCAGCTAAATAAACAAAATAATTTTTTTTTGTATTGTCTTATATGTTATTTTTAGATGAACCAGGAACAGACTTTGAAGCTGGAGATGGTAACTGTGAGCCAAATACTGCTTCAGTTATCCTGGGTTTTCCCTGAAGTGATTCAAGTGAATTAAGTGAATTAAATTAGAACTGATTTACTATTTTGTTACTAAAGGAAGAATCAACCTCATTATTTTCTAAAAAGTCCATTCAAAGTACAGTATTTGAAAAACTAGATATGCGTAATAAAATTTTCATTTTCTTACTTTGCTTGATATGAAATGCAGCAACACCCTTCTCAGACTTGAAGATTTTTTTTGTAAAGCGTTTTCACTCAGTTCTAGAACTGTGAAACAAAACTCAACAGCATTTTTTTCCTGGTCGCTAGCAAATAGACTTTCATTATTCTGTTATATGGGGAAATGCCTCCCGTTCATGGAACAACCAGGTAAAGGAAACTGAATGAACAGTGTCTGAAGACACTTTTCAGTGTTACCTTATTTTGAGTGTCATCCCAAGATTTTAACACCTATGTTGTTTTAGATTTTTTTCTAATACAAAGGAAAGAGGAATTTGCCTAAAGATTATTTTTTTTTCAGAGAAGAAAGTGGTATTGTATATTGTGTAAGTTTGGGCAACAGGAAATTTAACAACTAATGGCTTTTTAGTTATTACCCCATCTGCTTCCACTGGCAACTTTTAGGAAAAATGTATGCACTATCTTACTCTATATTCTCAGTCTGAGGCTATGCAGCCATTTTTGTACAGTTGAAGGAAAATTTCCATAGCTGATTTAAAAATATTATTTATTTTTCATTTTCTTTTCAACAAAAAAATTTATCATTATATATATTTTCCTTAAAGAATTAAAAGTTTGAGTCTAAGTTCTATAACTTATTAATTTCAAGAAAACGGATTTTGAGTGAAACAGCTGGGGCCAAGTAATGCAAAAAACTTGAGGCTAGTGGCCTTTGCTCAGTAGTAATAATTCAGAAGTTGCAACTCAAGTCCCAACTTTGTATTTCACATGTGCCCCTGTGCAAATTTATTGGAAAGGTTTGAAACTGCATTGCAGTGTGTTACAAGAAAGTGAAAACTCAGGAATGCAGTTCTCAAATGTGTGGAAGGAAGAAGTCATGAATTAAATATTTCCGCAGAAAATTATTAAGTAATTACATGGAATGAAGAAGGCGAAGAATGATAGGAAATGTAATGAATGTGGAAGGAAAAAAAAAAAAGCAAAAGGATATAAACCCAAGCCTTATTTCCCAAAAGTTTATATTTTAAAATTTTACTAGATTACTCAAGAAGTAGAGGGCTCAAAAAAGACACAGAAATAACCACCTGTGATGTCAAGTCCACTATTCTTTTTCTGTAGGAATATTTTTATTTTTTTTT
>VXAK01005949.1:1545-20792 GCA_013399435.1 Arenaria interpres
GTGTGACGGAGCCCCACAGACCCCGCTGGCCCTGCGGCCCCTCGGCTCCCTCTTCTCCTGCCCCACCTCAGCCCTGCCCTGACCAGTTCCACCAACATCAGGGAGTTGCCCAGGGCAGGGTCTGGCCCAGGTGCCCAGCTCAGGCCGGGGGTGGGTGCCCGTGTGCCCCCCGCTCACGGGTCAGTGACCACGTGTGCTGTTTTGCAGAGCTGCACAAGCAGGAGTCGGAAAGTCTCTCTGTGCAGTGTCCCTACAGCACCCTGGGGTACAGCACGGGAACAAAATACTGGTGTCGAAGAGAAAATCAGAGTGGGTGTAAAGAAGTGGTGTGGACAAATTACCCTTCAACACGGAGTTACACCCAAGGTCTGGCAGGCAGAACACGGATCCAGGATGACACCCGGAACAGGATTGTCACCGTTACCATGCAGAATCTGCAGGCCCAGGACAGCGGCGTGTACCAGTGTGCATTCTATAGAGGCCCTCATTTCACTCCCATAATGGAGTTCAAGCTCTCTGTGTCCAACAGTGAGTACCTACCGGCAGCCAACCGTGCCTCTTGGCACATTTCAGCCTCACCACCCTGCTGCTTCTCCCTCCTCTCCTGTGTCACAGCTCCAAGAAGCCCAGCGCTGCCACCACACAGCTCATGTCTCCCTCTCTGTCCCTCTGGCGGACACACTGGCGGCTGCCCCTGGGGCCGGAGGAGCCAAAGCTCAGGCCTGGCCCTTCATGCTCTGTCTGCTCCCAGCAGAGACTCGGGGGGGTTCCCAGGAGCTCCCACAAAGGGGGCCACTCTTCACAACTGCTTCCCACCGGGCCCAGCCAGGGGCTGCAGGAGCAGCTTCCCCAGCTCGGCACTCGGCTGGTCCACGCTGGGCGCTGCTGGAGACCCCCCCACTGCCAGGCATTGCTCTTGCTCTGGCCCCGCAGCTGCCAGCCCTCCCTCCTCCTGGCCTTCCAGGCACTATGGGATGAGCCCCTGGAACATGCCGTCCCTGGGGGACCAAAGGAAGCGGACAGGACCCCACACAATTTGTGACACATCTCTGCTCAAGTAATCTGGCTCCATTCCCCTTCTGCTCCCCACGTCCTGGAAGCAGTTCTTACAGCCAAGTCCTTCACAGACAGTGCTCTTTGCTTACTTTCCTAAGCCCCTCTCTGCTTAAGCACAGGCTTGTCACATATTTCTTTGCCATCTGAAGAGACTTTTGCCATCGAGCATCTCTGCTTGCACTTATAGCACTTCCTTCGGCCACACGTTGGGGTGGGTACACACAAAGTGGGCCTCCTGCTCAGGTCCTTGCCCTGACCCGTTTTTCTCCTTACCTTGCTTTGCTCGATGACACTGGTTACAGCCTGGGCAGCATGGCTGTGCTGGCGTCACGGCGGGCATGGATTTATATCCATATCTTCCCAGTGGCAGGGAAGTTTAGCTGGTAAATGCAAAGCATCCCAGGAGTGATTATTCTTCTCTTCATGTTTGTGATTGCAGTATTGGTTCAAACGACTGTGTCAGGTACTGCAAGCCCCAGTCAAGCAACCCCTTCTGGCAACTTCCAACCGCCAAGGTAAGGCCTGAAGAAAGTCTCTAATTTGAACACAGGGAGGAGTTATTAATGCCTCCTCCGCAGTATGCTTGTCTTCCCGAGGTAGGCAGGCTCTGGGGATTCTGAAGACTGTCCATATTCATTCCATGAATATTTAACAATTAAATAGTCCTCGCCTGCTACTTTATTCTTCTGTTTACCAGGCTGTTAAACATAAAGGATTTTCTTCCCCTTTGAACATCTGCTGTCATCAACACTACAGCAGCACCTATGAGTACAGTCATACATCAGCTCCAGCGCGCCACGCTCAGCAGAGCAGAGGAGGAAAAGGCAGTACCTGCTGCAGAGGGCCTGGAACTGTACTCTGAACTTTAAGCAGTACCTTGTTTTTAAAGCCTGGGCGATAGTTTAGGAAAAACTCAGAAGGCACAGCCAGGTAGAAAAGCCAAGGTAGCATTACTTCTGGAGAACCACCTCCTCTTTCCAAGTGCATAAAAGCTAGTGCATAAGAGCTACTCTTGTCCCATGCTTTGGCCACTGTTTGGTCATGGGCTGTGCCAGCATCATGCCGTGCTACCATCTGACACTGGTAATTGTTTTGCTCTCCTGGTTTCAGCTCAAATGTGCACACCTTCAGAATCCTCTCTGGGGTCCTGGGCATCCTGTTCATCCTGTCACTTATCAGCTCAATAACACTGTACGTCAGGCAGCGCAAGCAGCTGAAGAGAAGAAGTAAGTGGAGACTGGTGATGCCTCAATGTTCTAGTCTGTGCTAAACAGGGCCTTCTCTGGCTATCACTTTCCACTGCAGGCAAGCTTGTTCCCAACTCACAGTGCCCTGGAGAAGACAAGGCTGGTGCAGCTTGGGAAGCCTCAAAGCAGGCTTCTTGCTGTGATCTCCTCTCACAATAGGCCAAACCGTGTGTCTCTAAACTCTGCACAGGAGACCTCCTAACACGTCAGAGGAAAATTAAAGTGAGAGCAGGATGTTCACCAGATTCAGGGTAGATGGGTCCCAGTGGCACACCCATCGCTTCTATCACTAGGCAATCCCACAGCCTTCTCCAAAACTGAAGCACAGGCAATGCCCAGGCATTTAATAGATCTCTACTTCTAAAACCTCTGATTTTGGCTCATTCCAAAGGTAACAGACAAGCAGAGGACATCTATGACAAACCAGAGGACACAGCACAGGTAAGGAAAATGATAGATTTCCCAAACTGTACCTGCATCCCTTACCAATAGTGTGTGAGGAGCTGACTGACCCATCTGACGAGGACCTAATGTTCATTTTTGGTTGTGAGCAGGAAGGGAAATTGTATTCAGTGTCACCAGAGAGAGGAATGTTCCTAGCTGGAGAGAGAGGGGGATAATTAATGTAAAGAAACTCCATGAGAAAAAAAAAACAGTGGAGCAAATTCTTATAGTCTTTGAGAAATGTATCAAAGACTAGAAACCAAGGTTATACAATGAGGTTGTAACCTGTATCAAGGAGAGGCGATGAAGGAAAGAGTTTTCTGTTCTTTCACCTTTGTCAGGGCCAAAGGTAAGTTTTTACATGGCTTCTCCTTTCCTCCTGGGAACATTTTGTTCTTTTGAAAACAGCTGTGGCCTGGCACTGAATCATGCTAAAAAGTGTTTTCCTTTTCTTTTCATAGCTTGACAGAACTGAAATAACAGAAAGTCCCAAGAATGACAGCGAAGACCTACAATATGTTACCCTGAACCATAAATCCCAGCTCAGTCCTGAGGCTTCTCTCTACTGCAATGTCGAACCAAGTCAGGCTCACAGGAAACCCAAAGATGAAAATGTGGAATATGCTGCTGTTGCACTCAAGCAGTTATCGATGAACGAGAAAGGCTGAAGCACAGAATCCCCCAACGATCCAGAAACGGGAGAAAAGAACCAGAACAAGAAGTGGGAATGGGGAGTAGAAGGTGCGTGGATGGACACTGGGGAAAGACCTACGTTTTTACTGCCATGTGTATGTTGCCTGTGCATTTTTAGGAACTTCCTCTATTAGAGGCCAGTAGACAATTTTACCACAAGCGTGCAGATTCTCCCGGGTCAGACAGAGCTGCTGGGTAATTCTCAGGATCTCTTGTGCATCTGCTTTCTTCAGTCCAATTAAAATGCAGACTCTCTTTGAGAGGCATGTGTGGAGGACTGACCTTTTGAAAAAGAGCAATATATTCGTCTGGACATGAATGGGTTTGGTATTTCAACTATGTTCACTGATAGAAACTCTGTCCCACTCCTAAGAGTTCAGCTACTACAGCCAAGCAAACTGTGCTGTAGGGATAAAACTCTAACCTTGCTGCGAGCGGGTCCATTTGCCATGTAATGGGTGGGGGAAATATGCACTGGATTGTAAGAATAAGTAGAGCCAGCATCTGCCTGAAGGCAAATAGCTTGAGGGTGTATTGCAACACAGCGACACAATGCATTGCAAACTTTGCAAACTGAGCATTGTGCTGTATGAATCCGGGCGCCAGAAGGTCTTGGAGCTACAAAACAACAATGGTGTATATAAGTAATGCTTATATACATATAAGTATTTATATACTTATAAATATATATTTATATATATTATTTATATTTTATATATTATTTATATATTATATAAATATANTACTCTTTTTGAGACATAATGCAAATTCCCCTATAACTTAATTTCTCAGTCTGCTTAGGTAAGGAGTAAGATGGTAAGAGGCTTTCAAACTAAAGCTAAATGTTGAGCTTTAGATCAAGAAACAGAGTGTTCACGCTGGAGTTTGGGGGTAGGAGTGAATGAAGGTGATGACACTACTGAGTGTGTGTACAAGCGTCCCTTTACAGAGTGCAGGGGGTTGCGGGATGGATTCAGCGTGGCTGTTATGGATTACACTAATGAGAGTCTCCCGCACTGTACCCTCTAGACAACTTAATTCTGTACAAGCTTGAGGACTGATTTGCTCTCAGGGTCATCCACAGTCACATCATATTTACGCAGTCTTTGAAACCTGTACACTGAAAATAGAACGAAGCAGCAGCTGAAATCTGAAGTTACAGGCATGGCTTCCCATGGGTGCAGACCGCCCCACCCTTTCGCCACTTCCTAATCAAAAGTCATTACTTTGTTCAACAAAACTTTGTTCTGGCTGCCCAGCTGTCTTACACCCCCTGCTCCCCAAGAACACACAAACTGGCTGCTTAAACAAGACAGTGTGGAACCGAGACAAGCAGGAAGAACCAAACCCAAGTATTTCTGTAGAAAGGACCTTAAAACCCCTCCAGTGCCACCCCTGCCCTGGGCAGGGACACCTCCCACCAGCCCAGGTTGCTCCAAGCCCCCTCCAACCTGGCCTTGAACCCCTCCAGGGATGGGGCAGCCACAGCTTCTCTGGGCAACCTGGGCCAGGCTCTCACCACCCTCACACCAAAGAAGGTCTTCCCCACATCTCATCTCAATCTCCCCTCTTTCAGGGTCAAACCCTTCCCCCTCCTCCTAGGGCTCCCCTCCCTGATCCAGAGTCCCTCCCCAGCTTTCCTGGAACCCCTTGAGGGACTGGAAGGGGCTCGAAGGTCTCCCCGGAGCCTTCTCTTCTCCAGGCTGAACCCCCCCAACTCTCTCAGCCCACCCTCACAGCAGAGGGGCTCCAGCCCTCAGAGCATCTCCGTGGCCTCCTCTGGCCCCGCTCCAACAGCTCCATGTCCTTCTGCTGTTGGTGGCCCCAGAGCTGGAGGCAGCACTGCAGGGGGGTCTTCCCAGAACGGAGCTGAGGGGCAGCCCCCCTTTCCCTGCTGGCCACCCTACTGGGGATGCAACCCAGGATGTGGGGGGCTTTCTGGGCTGCCAGCGCACGTTGCTGGGCCCTGTTGAGCTCCACCAACATCCCCAAGTCCCACTCCCAGGGCTGCTCTCAAGCAATTCTCTGCCAAGCCTGGGTTTGTGCTCAGGATTGCTTTGATCCATGTGTAGGACCTTGCTTGCCTTGTAATGAGCTTCACATAAGCCCACCTCTCAAGCCTCTCCAGGTCCCTCTGGACAGCATCCCTTCCCTGCAGTGTGTCGATCACAGCTTGGTGTCGTCGACAAACTTGCTGAGGGTGCACTCAGTCCCACTGTCCATGGCACTGACAAAGATGTTACATGTAGAAAGCACGCTTTTGTGGCTTCTTCTAAAGTCACAGGAGACCACAAATACGTGCGCAGTTTCATGGGAGAGCTCACCAGGGCCTTGATACCATTACTTCCTTATCTCTGCTGGAAATACTCCAGATTACACATCTGCTGCCTTTATTTAGCAGTCATGTGGTGAGCAATATGAAATGAGTTTGCTGGGGCTCAGCTCAATTTCTCAAAAAGACCAAAAACCCCTACACTTTATTTGGCTGCCCCAAGCTCTGCAGAGAGGTGACAAATGAAAGGGGCCTGAACCACCCCCTATTCACAAGCCAGTCACATCCAACAGGCTCATCCTGCTATGGCTGCAGCAGAGAAGCTGATCTCCTTTTTGGGATTTTCATAGTTGATGTGTTTAACTTGAAATGAAAGAAAGAAAAAGAAAATTATTCTGGAAATGGTTCATTCTGCCTAAGATTCCCCTAACTATTTGGTACTCACGCAGTCAGTTATACTGGGTGAAACCGTGGAAAGAGTAATAGTAGAAAACAACTGAGTTCAAGAGAGACATTTTCAGGGAGACAGATGCTTCTGATCAAAGAGAAACCAAATTCCTGCTCACTGGAGCAAAAATGAACCAAACCTGCAATCAGTAAGTCTCACAGAGAATTTTTTGATAATGTAAGGTTCCATTTTCTTAAACATTAATTGGAGGAAAGAAAAAGGCAGTACATTTATGAATGGATAAACCTGCAGGTTTATCTGCCTGTTAAGAAGCAGATAAGCACATGTGTTAAGAAGCCAGGGTCTACATGGAAGATCTCAGAGTAAATAAATTCAAAAAAGAAAAACCAGTAACCCATCCACAGCATACCAGTTTGCTAATGCTAAAGGGGACTCCTTTCACTGCAGGTCAGAACTACTGCATCAGTATGGCACTGATGGGCTCTGAATCAAGCCCCCATCCTTGCTCTTACGTCCTTTCTGCTAGGTACAAAATAAAGATACCTGTGTTTTCCTCATCTAAAGTACCTCACAGCATCACCCAGCACAGTGTCCTTGTCTTCCTGTCTTCAGTTACATGTCAGAGAGGAATGCTTCATGCGCAGGCTCTTCTAAATCTTCTTTCCTCTGAAAATAACCCATAAGATTTTGTCCTTGCCCTCCTTTCACCCTCATGATGCTGAGAGAGCTACCTACAGACTCTTGATGAGAGCTGCCCTTTCCCTTTTGGCTTTCCAGAAATTCAGCCCATGCAAAGCTTGGCTGTGAAGCCTGCTCTGCTGCACAGGCACCTCTGCTGAGCTGAGCGGGACTCCAGTACCATGGTTTCAGGCCATCACATGATGCTCTCTTTCGGGCTGTCTAGACTAAAATGCAGCTGCGAGTGGGCAATGCTGATGCCTGAATTTTCAGCCCACGAGAGAGATGCCCATCCCTGGTGAATTGCTCAATATGCAGGATGGAAAAGATGCCAAGTTCCTGTGCTCGTTCGTTCCGGCAGAGCACGGAGGGGGGAAAAGCAAACTGCTCTTGGGCAAGAGCCCTTTTCAGTTTTCTCCAGACTCTTCTCTTGTCCCCTTCTCTGCTCAGCTGACATGGAGAAGCTCATGCACCTCATCTTCTTCATCTTCTTATCAGGTAAGAAACGTACGTGGCCTTGGGTTTCAGTTAATAGACAGGGTAAAGGATTGGTGCAAAACTTAGTCTCTACCCGCACCTGGTATGAGATTACTGAGAACATTACAGGAAAAGACTGCACAGGCCTTGAAACACAGTAGCTTTTTCCAGATGCAAAGGCATCTTCATTGTCGCATGCAGTTCTCTGGAAGACCAATACAAACGGTTATTATGGATAAAGAGCCTTACTGTCCATCTGTACACTGCAAGGTCCGATGCAATGCAAGCAGAGGGAACCTGGAGCATTGCGGCGTGTTCTCACTCTGTTCCTCCTCCCCAGTCATATTGCAGGGATATCAGGCTCCTTCCCTGGAGTTTGTTCTTTTCCCTTAATTTAACAAAGGGCCAGCGGTGATCCAAGTGCTCAGCTTTTCTCATAGGGATCCTTTTGAGTCAGAACAGGAAACCCTACTGACAGAAGCCTTGTTGTGCCTTTCCAGAGTGAAATGGGAAATTGCAAAATCCTATTTGTTTGTATTTGTGGGCTTTGAATGTAAATTGCAGCAGCTAGGGTTCAAGAGGAGGAAAATAAAACTCAAGGAAGGGGACATCTCTGAACTCTTGGGCACTTGATTATTTTCAGCTTGGAAAGCAACGTTTATCTGAGATGAGAAACAAGGCACAGGACCCAGCTGGGCAGCCTTCTCTCTCCAGCCACACTTTGGAGATCTGAATCTTGCAGCAGTGCAGAAAAAGACGACAGATTCAGGCTTTGGGAGCACAGAAGCCTGTCCCCAAAATCAGAATGAGTTTGGAAAAAAGTCCACTATACTTTTTTCAGTAACACACAACAAGGGGGGGGATGAACACAGATAGTAAATGATCTGTCAGCAGAATCGGTCGAAAAGATAATGACACAAAGTTTTCCACAGGGGCGTCAGCAAATCTTTAAATGCCATGATTTGAGATTTTTTGCACTGCTGTTTCAGTGCTGTTTCAAAACCAAACCAAATAAAACCAAAAACCAAAACCCTGGGGCCCTTCCAGGAACTGAAGGGGCAGAACTGGGTGCGAGGAGGGGTCCACAAGAGAAATAGGAGAGGGAATTAAAACGTTTAGTGGGATTGCATGGGACTGGACTGGAGATGCACTGAGGTAAGACTTAACTGGAACAACGGAGTGAAGCTACATATGGGGATAAAGACTTGTAGGTGTTGGATACTTGAAGAGCACAGACCCATTTTTATGCCTCCTTCTACTCAAACCTGAAAGAGCTTCAGATTTTTTAGTTTACAATCCACTAGAATGGTTGAAATTATTATAAGAAGTGCTATTAAAAGGCTCAGCCATCACAAAGTCCTCATAAGAGTCTACTTTTTAATTTAATTCTATTTCATCGTTATTTATTGCTTCACAGAAGGCACTAGCCTCAATTTTTTCACTAGAAATAGAGATTTTCACAATTACCACACCCCACTGTACTTCTCTCTGGAAGTATTAATAGCTCAGACTGTCCCCTCTACCTTTGCCTACCACAAAGAGGAATAGAAATTAGAAATAAGGAACTAATGCAACTAAAAAAGCCAAGCAGCCAAAGACCAGTTATCAACATGCTTAAAATTAGTAAGATATTAAAAGATAAATTGAAAAAATTGTTAAGCCCTTGGATTTAGAAATCAGGAGTGGGATTAAGAAGTAACCTCCTGAATAGCCAGTTGGACACTGGTTTGTAGGTGTCACTTTAATTCTAGCATTTCCCAGGGCTGTATTCTTCTCTGGCTGTGTAAAGAGCCTTAAAATGGGAATAAACTTCATGGGCATTCACTGCAAAGGACCCTTTACGCAGCAGATGGTATGGCAGAGCCAAACCTGCATCCGTGAACTAATTATATGGAAACTCAAAGCCAAAGCCTGAAGGAAGCTGCCTTATGCAAGTTACACAGGTTGGGAGTTGCAAATCAGGGGTGTCACAGCAAGACTAGGCTAACGAGAGTGACACAGAAATAATTTGTCATCATTGGGACAAGCTATGTTTTTATGAGCTGCCTTGTAAAAAGAGCTTTTAAAACTCAAGACAGCTTGCCTGATGCAAACTCAATCTGCCTGAGTGCCCAGGTTCATGTTCCTCAGGACCAGAGGAAAATGCAAGTTTATATTTAATACCCCAGTCACACTGACAAACTGCTTCCCCTAACTGGGCAGGAGCCCGATGACTGCACAGTGTGATGTGGTTGAGCTCCAGACTGCAATCCTGAGCAATCACCACAGGGCCAGAAGGGAAGGCAAGGACCAAAATTTCCTGAGCTTCAGAAAATCTGCAAATATTAATGAAGCTGATGTCTCCTCCTTCCCTCAGTCCTCCCCCCTGCCCCCCCAAGAATAGATGCCTGGCAAGAGCCAAATCACCACCAGAGGGATAGCTACAGATATATTTCAAGAATGTCTGAACCAAGACTCTGAATCTGAGCACACTGTATCTTTCACGGGGGAAGCAGACAGGTAACAGCCCTAGAGCTGGCAGCAGCCATCACTAGAGTTGTAAAAGAGGAAAATGACGTTTAGCATAAACACAGTGGTAAGGGACAGAAATGAAAGAGTCTTGGCTCAGCAC
Organism: Arenaria interpres; assembly: GCA_013399435.1. Classification (NCBI taxonomy): domain Eukaryota; kingdom Metazoa; phylum Chordata; class Aves; order Charadriiformes; family Scolopacidae; genus Arenaria; species Arenaria interpres. The sequence goes on from VXAK01005949.1 coordinate 11,433, forward strand.
TTCCTCTTCTCTCCTAGCACCTTGTGCTGCAGAGAACGTCACTGTGGTGTATGGAATAGAGGGGGGCACCATTTCTGTCAACTGCACCTATAACCCCTGGCAGCAGCGGTGGAGAGAAAAGAGCTGGTGCAAGCTGGTCGACAAGACCAAATGCCAACATGTGGTGAGCGCCCGACGCTTCTGGCTGCCGTTCCTAAAGAACAGGAATGGCACCACCTCCATCAGTGACAATGTCCATGAAGGGGTCCTGACAGTGACCATGAAGCGACTCAAGAAGGAGGACGCTGGGCTGTACCAGTGTAAAAGTGACTACCTGGGGGAAACAAACAGCTTAAGGAAAGTGCAAGTGGAAGTGCTGACAGGTACGTCCTGGGGCTCTGAGTTTCAGGAGTTCCTGAGCTCCTACGTAAATTTCATGTGTGTCTGCAGCTGCCAAGGCTGCACTTTAGTAAACTTCTACTTTTGTCTTACTCTAAGGAGGTAGTGTTTCATTGCCTCTTTTTAGTTCCTCTTTTACAGCAACATGACCTCACTGTTACAGGACATCTAACACGTCATCCCATTATTGCTACCCAGATTAATCTTCTAGCACACAGGCCCGGTGCCCAGTCTCACCTCGGTTATCTATGCCTAGCTGGGGCACTGGTGTTGCTGAGACCAATGAATATCATCCAGAAACATCTGTAGAATAAACTATTCTGTTTCTATCATCAGCTGTCCTGGAGACCCAAATGCCAGAGGAGCCGAGGGCTGTGCAGGGCATCTCCAGGTAAGCCACAGAACTCCTCATGCTGTGATCTCTAGTCTTTTTAGGACTAAACCAGATTAGTATCGGCAATCCCATTTGAAACGGACAGGAATACCACAGACATACTCTCCACCTCTTCCTAATCCGTGACAATTCTCAGAGCTGCTGTGTGGTTTCTAAACAGCAGCTTTTCCCTAATCCAGAAAATTCACTGCTTCAGTTCCAAGCAAAGTAACTCCAGCAGATCATAATTTATCCGTATGTGAGATCTTGCAGTTAAAACCCATTATAGCTGTTCTAATCTCCCAGGCTGTTAAGCACAGGCAGGGTCTGCCTGTTGCAGGCAATGTTACCATGTTCACACTGTATACTAGAAGACCTTTTTAAAGGTTGAACCATCTCCTTCATGGCTAAGCTTTATTGTATTTATGATTTCCCATAGCATCCCTCCTGAAGCTGATTTCACTGTCCTCTATATCATTGCTGGATTCCTGGGTACTAAATTTGTGGTGGCTGTGCTGATCTTTATCATTGGCATGAGCAGGAAGAACAGAGAAACAGAGCAGAACCCAAATGAGCACCAAGTCCTCCCTTTCACTGGTAACCTTGCACATGATGGCATGAGCCCCTCCTGGGACAGCACTGCTTAGAGCTAAACCAAAGGGAATCCCCAGGGAAATGAACGTGAAGCATCTGCAGGCAAAGCTTCGCCACCTGCCGTTAAAAAAAGATTGTCTACTAAACACAGGTATCAATGAACCCATCGCTCTATCTAGAGAGGGAATGTCACCAGCTACCACCTCTTCTCATTGGTGCTGACCAACCTTTTCCAACACAACTGAACTGAGAAGATGCTGCCAGTAACACCTGAACCTAATGGAAGAGGATGCGATCGAGGGCTGGGGGGAAAGGAAGAAAACCAAGTCTTGCTGTCAAGAGATCCAGCACAGACTTATCTATTTGCGGAGATACTTCCCCAGGCATGTAAAGGTGAGAGAGCTCTGCTCAGTTTCCCTCCGGCTCATTGCTAGGCCAGAAAAAAACTTTGCTGCTCTGAACAGCTACTGGCAAATTCTTTGTTATAAATAAAACTACAGACACACCAGTGAACATAAGCAGAAGTTCAGGTAACACATCTCAACGACCATATCTTGAGCAACTCACAAACACAGACACAAAATGGAAAGACATGGTTCTGTCTCAAATCTCCAAGAAACTTCTCCTGATTCATTGAAGATAAGTGTTAAAGAACTTTTTTCAAGGTCTCCCATGTGACTCAAATGCTTCCCCCAAAAGCATGAAATATAACCAGAACTAGATGGTTTGTATTGAAAGCTAGTATTATTTGTCTAGAAATCAGCTTTTTACCTGAGACTCCACGCCCTAAAGACTGAAGTTTTGACACACTTTTGGCAATGCAATGCTCTGCTGTCATCTCCAGTCACTGGCAGCAGCTGCACCACACCACCAGGCAGAGTTATTCCAGATAGGCATCCCCAGTATCATTCCACCAGGGTCTGAACTGAGGCCCATCAACTTCATGTCATCTCGGAGCAGTGCCAGGTGAGACATTATGTCTTTCCATGGTGAGGAATACTAGGTCCCCAAAATTGCCTTGGTCAGTGTAGATCCTCAGTGAACAGTCACTGTGGAAAGCCATAAGGGACTGCAGAACATAACAGAAAGGAATGTGAAGCCTACATGCAGCTCTGAACTTGCTTCCTCATTTCTCAAATGATTTTGCAAACAAAGAATGAACTGCCTCTCTGTATTTCTCCCTGTGTTTTTTCTGCCCTCTCAAGGGGATGTTACCAACATGTGATCATTATTCATCACTCCCCAAAGTGAAGCTGGATTTAGCTCTCCCAGGAAGACCCCAAACCTAAGGGCATTCACACTTCTTTTCCCTATACTGCCTGCAAAGCTAAATAAAATCAAACTGATTATCTGACTTCGTGTGCATTCATGATAAAGAGCTGCCACACACCACATCACAACACGTCACCCAATACATCACTGTCTTTATAATGTACAGAACTGTTCTGAGTCAGCTGGGCAGACTGGCACATCCAGTCAGCTCCATTTAGCACCACACAGAAACAGCAGCTCAGATCCCAAAACCAGATCAGGTAATGCACGGCTATTCTCTGTCTAAACTGATTTCCTCTATTTGCAGAAAGCAATTTAGCCCATACAGAGTCGCAGCCCATACACCGTTACAGGTGCACTGACACAAACCCAGCTTCAGTATTTCCTGTGCTGCCCTGCTAGATGTGCTATAAAACAAGGGAATCGCAGCTCTAACTGGGAGATATGGCTCCTAGTTCCAGCTCCAACCTGTTGAGAGAGCCCAGGCAGAGCCATCCACTGCCTCTGTGATGGTGCAGGGATGGTTCTCCACCACTGGCTTTGGGAATGAGGGATATAAAACTTGCATATAAGTGCAAAGTCAGCTGTGCTCCTTTGTTGGGTGAGATGTACACCACTGAGCAGATTGCCTTCCCCTGTCTTTTCTCCCTCTAATGAATCACCACTCGATTGTCTTTAGGACTTGTAAGGCTGTTTGCAAAAAGAAGGGACTCCCTGCCCCTACACTGCTCCTATTCTGTGACGGGCAAATCGGGAAACTTCAGCATTTAACTTGGTACAAAATGGTGTCCCAAATTAGATGACGACCTGTTATCAGAGGGAACTCTGATCAAAGTATAGTTAAAGTAGGAAGGACTGAAATGATGAATGACTTCACACGAAGAATAATTAGAATGTGGCTGAAAAAGCTTTGACTTAATGAGTCAGGAGACTATCATCTTGAGAGCCATTTCCAGGGGAGAAACAAACTACTCAGTAGGATCATTTGAAAGTTTTGGGTGAGTTAATCAAAGAATTAATGATTTTCTGGAAGTCAGCAATTTCTTACCACTTGACAAGAAAGATTACAGGTCAATGTTAAAGAGCTCTCTTCTGACCCTGGAAATTTCCTGAGACACAGATAATTCCTGAATTTCCTTTTTTAAACAGATATTTGATACATACTAATGATATAAACAAATTGCAGGGGAAGTCTGGATTGACTTCATTGACTAATGAGATTTTACATTTACACCAGCAGATGAAACAGGCTCCAAGCAATTGGAATCTTTGCCTGAATTTCTACCTGAGTTCATCTCTTTGCTGCTGCTCATTAATAAACTTCTCTGTGTGTTTTAACACTTTACTTCCTTTTCTGCTTTTCGCTGGCGTGGGAGGCATAAGAACAGAAGATACTTAGTGGAAGCTGTTCTTTGATTTTTCTGATGTGACTGAATTACCCGAGTGTGGAGGCGAATCACATGACGCACCTTGTTTCTAAGATGTTTCCTTTCTAACAGCATTCAAATAAGCAACTCAGTTTTCAGACCATTCTCTAAAGCAGTATAAATGTTCATGGCTAGCCTATACCTTCCACAAAACTCTTCTTCTTCAGGAGCTGTCCTTTCCCTTTGATCCGTCACAGGACCCAAACTTGTAATGAAAGCAGGAACCAAATCTCATTTGTCCCTCTGCATATGATAAAATCATCAAATAAGTAGGTTTTCCAAGGCATCACGCAATCAAGTATCAAATATATTGCAAGAATGAGAAAAACACCAGAGGACCACAATCCAAAGGGAAGAAAACTGGAGTCACAATACGTCTTCCCATCCTACCAGCTGCTTACTACAAGTCCTCTGGCTGGACATTTTCATTTAGATACACTGATAACAGGTACTACCCAAAAACCTGAACAAAACTCCCAGCTCTTACCTGAGGAACTGGTTGATTCCAATCCCATGATTCAGCTGCACTAACTCGCTGGTAGGGGTGAACAGCACAGGATGAATTTCCTTGTGCAACTTCACAGTATCATAGTTAACCAGCAGCTAAAGGTCCCTACTCCTCTTGTCTAGTTTTCCTGCCCCTACACCTTGTTGTCCCATTGCCCTGGTTGCAAGAAAGATCTGTTCACAGCAGTCCTTGCCATGGAGACATTAGCAGACTAAAGCTGGCTGTATTTGCTGATTGCCTGACATCTTGTTGCAAAGCAGACACAACCTAACTCAATTATTTGAGTAAGTCACAGCCCTTCTTCGTATTTTTGTTTATAGTACTCAGAAAAATAAATATAATAACAAATATATAATGTTGATAATTAACTGGCCTTGAATCTTCTGTAACAGCACCAAAGTGCTCATCAAAGGCAAACCTCTCTAGTTGCAATTGCCCTAAACATTTAGCATGTTAACTGTTGCTGCACCTTTCTACCTACTCCCTTTAATCTAAGGAAGTAGAGGTTTGTGTAAGAGAAGTTTTCTAAACTTCTCTGAGCACACATTCCGTTTTCCCATGCATCTCCTTCCCTCTTCCCCAGTTCCATGATACAAGGAGAAAATATTTCTGGTTGTAGATGAACTAAGACCAATATTCAGAAGTAAAAAAATGCTGAATTTCTTTTTAACTTCTCATTCTCCGTGGCTTCTCAGAAGGACGGAAGAAACAAAGTGAGGAGAATGTCAGATGGGGAACTGAATGATAGTGCAATACATGTGGTCACAAGGCACCAACCTCAGATGAAGCCTAAAGATGTTACAGATAGCAACATACAGCCTTCACCAGAAGTTTTCTTCCCCGCGCTCGAGAATGACCAGGCATACTGTTATCTTCAGAACCACAACTCCACATTCTGCAACTGAAAAAGAGAAAAACAGGTCCACTTAAAGTAGCACAATGTCTTGGGCTTATTCAGAGAATTTTGCTGAACTGCGCTTAGAAACAATCCCTTTGTAGCCCATTGCTGCAGTTGGATGCGTATGGGGCAGGAGGCAGAAAGCAACCGAAAGGATGAGACACGCGATGCACAATCCTTCCCTGAAAAAAATAACTGCACTTTTTTCTAATAGTACAGCATCACAATTCAGCTATTGGTAAGCAAATCTAGTGAAGGTTACGGTATATTTGCTTTTTCCAAATTGCTTTATTTTTAAATGACTGGCAACTATAACCCCAAATAAAGGAAATTGGTTCTCTCTGGTAGCAACTGATACCGTGCCACAGCCAAGGAAGGGCTGTGAGATACGGGAACACAATGCTTCCTTTTAGACTTTCTTCAACAGCTCACTTTAATACCTATATATGAAACGTTATATATTTCCCACCCTGATAAGATCTAAGTCAGCAAAGTGGTAAAGAATCTGCTTTATGTTAAACATAGCAGTTGTTTCACAGACTTCAGAGAGACAAGTCATGCGCTTGACACGTTTTAGTAAACAAGGGGTTTGTTGAAAAATACTTGTCTACCTTACAGTATAAAATGTCTTCAGCTTGAACAGGCAGGTGTAAAATGTAAACCCAACGTTATTTATTTATTTTTACAAAGAAATAACTTTGTATTTTCTTGCCTTTGGTGCTTGTTTACTAATGCCACATATCAAAGTGCTTTCGAGTAGCAGTTTCACAAATTGGCTAAAAATTCGCCATATGCCTAAGAAGCCAGGGAGATTTGAGCAAAAGGTAGAGATGAAAAGGATCATCAAGTTCTGCTCCATGTTTTGAAAGACCCACAGAAAGCAAAATGAGAAAGTAAACCGAATTTTGGATATACTACAAACTACAGAGACCAAGGACTCTCCTGCTACACAAAATGAAGTTGACTCATTCATACCTTTCCTCTTCCTCTGAAAGTCACTGAAACATGAGAACATTTTTGGAGCAAATGATTGTATCAAACTCCTGCAAGTACAAAGAATCGGCAAAGTGTTTCTCTACAGAACGAGAAAACCCAGCCTACCAACCCTATTCACATTAGTGTTTTGAATGAATTTTATTCATTCTATTCACTTTAGAATACCTGTTCACTTGTTCTCAACTTTCTGTCTAACTTCTCTCCCATCCCTAGTAATTGCAAAATATTGATTAGCAGAAAGGAAAACTCAGCAATAACCGATGAGATCCTGGCAACCGTGACTAGTCCAAGATTAGCAGACAGAGGAACTTCTCTCCAAAGTAAGACATTGCTTTAAATTAGTCCGCCTCTGCTCTTATTAGGGAAGTGAAAAGAATTTCAAATTAAGAATAAAGCAAAAAGCTGTAAAAATCAATATTTGAGTGGCTTTGTAATCAGACAACCTATTATGTGCTGAGGGCATTCCCTCCAGGCCCTACAATGCCTGCTTCCTCCCTTGGGCCACTGCCCTTTACACTCTTCGGCGTTCACCACTCTTCAGCTGTGAGGTCCTTGAGGATTTATTCTGCTCTATTTGCCAACAATCACACTTCCAGCATTTCCACATTTCATCATGGTTACAGAGGTGCCAGCAACGCAGTGACAGAAAACCACACCAGCTTTCTTCAGGACCTCCTCTGACTGGGGGGTTCTGCAGCACGTATCAACAGTGCCAGAGTTAGGAAGGCAGATCCTGTACATTCAGAAGAGGGGAAAAAAGGCATCTTCAGAAGATATTTTAAAACCAGCAGGGCCTAACTGGATGCCCTGGACTGCCTGCTGCAGGAATGTCTCTTCTGTCTCACCTGTGGGGACACCCATACCCCTAATTCAGACACTTAACATAAGCGGTAGGTTTATGCCCCATTATAACTGGCATTAGAAATACACACCAATCTACTACTGGAGCTCTGGGACCGCTCCAGTGTAGCTAAAAACATCTCACTCCGTACTTCACTCACTCCAAAGATATCACTCACAGCTGGTTCACTTGCAAAACACCATTAATGCACCCACTGCAGAAGAAACACACACAATTGTGTTCAGGGTAAAACTTGCCTTTTTTGTTGTGTTTGTTGCCAGCTGGTGATATTCAGGTGCACTTCCAACCTCTACTAATAAAGAGGTGCTTTTGCACCACTGAGGGCAGAACCAGGCCCCCAGAACAGCAGTAGTGTTCTTTGAAGAATATAGTGCATAGCTACAAAAACCTGCGAAGTTTAGCATATTCCTTCTAAATGGGTGCAAATCCCCAAAACACAGGGAAGAAAAATAGGCAGAACATAGTATTTTGCTTTTTTCATACAGCTGCTTTTAACCCGAAGAGCTTTGCAAGCTGTAAACAGACACAGGAACTGTTTCAAAAACACTGTAACATACAACTGCTTGATAGCACACAAAGATTGCCCAACAGAGCAGGATCTTAGCCTCCATAAAAGAATTTACGTTATCGTAGTCAATGTTTAAGTTGCAATGCTGCCGAGAGATCCTGAGCATCACGGGTGGAAGAAACAGCGTGTCTGAGAGGGATTAGCAGGCAGACATGGAAACCGACTCTCTCTTAAACCTTTCAAAGCCTGTCCAATCCTCTTAAAACTTCCTTTTGTGCCAAAACATGAGAAATAAGCACTGTCTAAGGGTATACATTCAGTCATATTTCCCCCAAAAAGATAATGGCATGATACTTGGGAATTTGGGGACAAAAAGAAATTGCATTCCTGGAAGGTAACCAAGATTATAAAGGAATGAATGTCTTAGAAAGAAGAGCATTTGAGTAACATGAAGTTGGATTGTCACCTCTTACACTTATGCCCCCAGTATAAATTCCATCACTGCACCCATAGGGCACTCCTGATGCTCCAGGGCAGCTTCTATATAATCACAGGTTTCTTCTGCATGGCCTTTCAGGGATAATTATTCAATGCAATAAACCCTGCAGCAAGCATGACTGAAGCGTCACGGCAGCATGTTGTGGATTATGCCAACAGATACCCAGGAGCTGGCTAAGATATGAAGGGACATAGTGTGACTACTAGGCATATTTCCCATAAAGACACAAACTGTAATTTTTTTTTTCACACAATAATTGCCATGGATCCTCTTTGCTCCCAGCTGAGACTAACCAAATATTCTCCCCCAACTCGAAGGATGCACAAAAGCAACACTGGCCAGCTCAAAGCAACCTTCCCTCCCTTATCTCAGAGAAGATATTTCCCAACTCCAAGAGGGTCACAGCAGCTTCCCTGGGCTCAGAGCAGAGAGACAAAGACTCCTTCCATCCTTCCTCAAACANCAGACAAGCCCCAGAGCAACACCCATCCAATGAGCACCCGAAGTGGGACACTCTGGCTTCCCTCAGCCAATCAGCTTCCAGCAGCCCAGCCCCGAGGGCGGGCAAAGCAATCCCTTCAGGCAGCAAAATGGCGGGTTGTGGTGAAGGAAAAGACAGGCAGCAAGATGTCTGGGCCCTTCCGCACTGGGCAGACATGCAGCAGGCGCACCCAGCCATCTCCCCTTCTTCTCCCTGCTTTCATGGAGGGCAGGAAGACTCACCAACAGTGTTTCTCAGCAGTGCTAAAGCCACCACCTGCCCTCACCGCTCCGTGTCACAGCTCCCACTTGACTGAAGAGAGGAAATGGCCTGAAAAACAGAGCCAAAGCTTGTTCTCCCTTTATAAATTTTTATTAGCTGGATAGTGTACACAGTACTTACAATTGCATCTATTAAAGACCAAAATACACTTGAAAAAATGCATCATATAAAAAAAATTATAAACTTTTAACTATATACAAACTTTGCTTACATTAACCTCAGTTCCCTCCCACACCCATTCACAAAGAAAAGATTTTCCTTTCCCCCCCCCCCCCCCTCACC
>VXAK01005949.1:25880-37571 GCA_013399435.1 Arenaria interpres
AGTTCCATCTAAACATGAGGAGGAACTTCTTCACTTTGAGGGTGGCAGAGCCCTGGAAGAGGCTGCCCAGGGAGGTGCTGGAGTCTCCTTCTCTGGAGACATTCAAAACCCGGCCGGACACCTTCCTGTGGGACCTGCTCTGGGTGGACCTGCTCTGGCAGGGGGTTGGACTAGATGATCTCCAGAGGTCCCTTCCAACCCCCTGTCATTCTGTGATTAGATCTGAGTTTTATTCTCACCCTTCTTTCTTTGGGGATTTTTCCCTCCGCTTCAAGCTTCGCACGTGCCTGTCTCCTCTTGAGAATGCGGTGATACTGCTTGGCATTTACATACAGGGGCTCTTCTTCTAGCATTTCTGCTCCAGGCAGAGGTATCCTCTGGATAGCTGGTACCGATCCTGCTCCGGGGACCATCTGTGCAGAGGACAGTATGTTCTTAGTACTTGTCGCTCAGAACACAAAGTGAATGCAAAAGAAGTAATTAAAAAGATGTTATAATGGGAAGTGTTTGGGTTTTGTTCAGATAATGCACCTACTTAAACTGAAAGTTGTTCTCAAACTGCAGAACAAATTTAAACAAATCAATTACGTATCAGTCATGCTTAATTTTTTTTCTGATTATAGTAAAATTTCAATACCATATATAATTCTATGACCATGATACTGCTTCTTATACAATTAAGCATACAGGACATGCCCATTGCTTCCCTTTCTTTTTGGTTATCACTTATTTAATTTATATGATAATTTCAGAGCATTTCTTAAGCAAATATTACTTGCAGAGCTGCTGCCACTTAGCGGGGACAAAATGAAATTCAAGTCAGAAGGCATCACACTATAAAGAATTGGCAGAAAAGCCCTCTATAGAATCACAGAATTGTCCAGGTTGGAAGGGACCTTTAAGATCATCTAGTCCAACGACCTAAGTCTGATAAAAAAACCATCACTAAACCATGTCACCAAGCACTATGTCAACCCACCTTTTAAATATCTCCAGGGATGGTGCCTCAACCACTTCCCTGGACAGCCCATTCCCAGGCTTAATAACCCTTTCAGTGAAAGAATTTTTCCTAATATCCTTCCTAAACCTCTCCTGGCGCAACTTGAGGCCATACAATAATGGCCTCATACATAATGAGGCCATTTTGAACCAGAAAAACAAATACTTGGGGGTCCTCAAGAAACGCGACAGTCGATTCAATCTTTTTACAGCTCTGTTAGGAGTTAACAGCTTATTTTGAATTTCAGTTTCTAGATTCCTGAACTCTGTTTTTTCCCCCAGCAGATTACTAAGTACAGAATACACAGGTTGCAACAGGACACAGGCCATTACAACAGAAATCTTGTAGTGTTTAAACTTGAAAGTAATGGTAGCTCCTGAGAAGAGTGACCATATTCAGGTGACACGAATCTTCGAAAACACTTTGTGTACAGACATCCTAAACCTCAACCTTTAAAAATATCAGTGGGAAGTTAAATACGTACCATGACCATTCCACCTGAATTGACAACATTTCCAGCAACTGGCAGCGTCACCGTGACAGTCCCTTGTCCACTACTGGTTGTATTGGTGTTGGCTCCCGTTTGGACAATTTGCGCTCCAGCCAGACTGGCTGCTGGAATGGTGATCATGCCTGTAACAGGGACTGTAACTTTAAGAAAATAAAACGCAAAAGAAGAAGAAAAAAAAAAAACCAAAAACACGCACACAAAAAGAAGGGAACACCATTAGTCCCGCTTCTGTTCTTTACTCATTCATCCTTCCATAACGTGCAAAAAAGATTTCAAAAAGCATTGAGAGTTAGTAACTAAATTCAATCGCCTCATCCTCATATTTCCTGTCTTTTGCATTTCTATCTGCACAGTAATCCCAGGGTCAGGTAAGACATCACCTACTCTAATATGTAAGAGCAAACTTAATTGTTTCTATTTTAATAGTCCTTGCCAAAGAAAGTGCCATTTTTTATTTTCTGAGGGAAGAACCACAGCCTGAATTCCTGTATAATAATATAAACATCTCTTCTTCCATTCACTCCACCACCAACTCGTATCACAGAACTACCAGCATCGCAACTCCCTGTTTCCTTGGACAATAATTACAAGGCAATAAAACCCGAAGAGATATTGTGAAATTCTGATTCTTTCCACACCAAAGCTCATACCTTGTTGGAGAATGGTTCCATCAGCATTAACTGGCTGATAGACTATGGTCTGCCCTTCAGCTGCTTGTGCTACCTGCTGTCCTTGAACTGCTATTTGCTGCTGGGTCTAAACAAAACAAAGAACACAGTAAACTTTTCAAACTGCTTATTTTTCAAATTTTACAATTCCTGAATTAACACATGGTATTTTAGGTGTTTCAGGCATCTATTTCTTTTGCTTTATTACCAGCGTCAAGAAATAGGATGGAGCACAAACCAACTGAACCGTGGATAAAATACCTAAAGCACGCATTTCTAACAGTCTAGTATTTAATATTGAAAGAAACAAGTTCTAGGTTTCCCATCTCACTATGAACATGTTAAAAGAGAGAACTATTCTGCTCAGAAATTTAATTTTGGTCCTAAGCAAAAGAGTCAGCAGAAAGCCCATGTATGACTAGACTGCTTCACAAAATGGCGCAAGTATGAAATTGGCAATACTTCATGTTTTCAGATTTCAACAAATAGACAAAAACCACCACAAACCAATAAAATACAGAAACACAATGGATAAAAACATGCAATCTATTCATTCTGCCCCAGAGTTATGCATGAAAACACTACAAAAAGATGGAAATTTATTCTCATGTTCTCCTCAATACGAATAATCCCTTTTAATTTTTCCCCCTTTTTTTTTTTACTTAACCACACCTTAAGTCATTTGCCAAGTTTCTCTTCCTGTTTCTCTCAAGAAAACCCTTTCATGCTGGTGCAGTTACCTGTGTCTGGCCAGCAGTAACTGCAGTCTGTGGCTGCTGTATAATGATCTGCTGGGTCTGGCCCTGCTGCCCCTGTACCTGCACAGCCTGCCCACCTTGAATCTGAATCTGACCTGGCTGGACCAACTGAATCTGTGGAAGAAAGAGTCAGAAAGGAACATTAACTACGCCTCTTATTTCTCCCTCCTTGGCCTCAGCATCACCAAACCATCTCTGAGGATGATTTACAGTTGCAAAGAAGAAGAAAAAAAAAAAAAAAGAAAAAAAAGAAAGCACTGATTCTTCACTCATTCCATTTTAAAATTAAGATTTTTAATTCATTCCTCCTGTGACACAGCAGTCATAACCGCACAGAACAGAAGAGACATATCGTGCTGGTGTCATTATACCCTAGCAGTTCTCCATTGCTTACACAATAAAATGGTCAAAAGAAATAAATTATTCACATGAAACTAGGAGTAATAATACTCTGCTCAAAGTAAAAAAAGAGAACTAAGATTTATGTTAATTACCCAGCATAGAGAAGTATTCCTGGATACATATAAAAGTTGCCTTCAGTTTTGCAGAGGAGTCTTTCCACCAATGTGGAACGTTTCTTAGATTAAAAAAGAAGAACTGGAATACGGTTTGAAGCTTGTGCTTAAAAACCCAGTTATGGATTTTCCTCCAACCACCAGACTTTAAAGAACCTAACACAAAATACATTGCTTTTCAACAAAAGAAATTTTAAATAAACACTAAATAAACCTCTCAAAACAGTGAGACAGCATATGCCCTCCTGGACTGTGCTGAACCTGATTCCTAAATCCCATTCTCACATCACTAGACCACTTTCATTATGCCACTGCTTTTGAGGAACACACTTTGAGCTCTTCTTTAAATTTAAAAACTGTCTTTTAGACAAATATTTCAAAATAATTGCTTCTAATAAAATCCACCTTCTATACCTTCTACAGTTGTACCTTCTGTGCAATGGAAGCATTTAAATTCACCTTCAGCCATCACCTATTAGATGAACTCAAGCATAAAAGTTATTTTCAACAAGCTTTCTTAAATAAATTTTAAAAACCACCTCTTTTGGAGCCATAAATTGAGTAGGCACCAGATCCCCAATATCCTGCAAGGGCCAGTTAAAATAAAAATATATAAAAAAAAATCCAAACCAAAAAACTCAAACCAACTCCAGCTGTATTTTAATAGACTTCATTTTAAAGGTTTGCACCATCCCATAAAACACAAAAATCAAATACACAAAGAATTTTCATTGCATTCTTAACACACAGTTCACTGCCAGATCCATAGCTGGAGAACACCCATCTTTGCCCAGTTCATTTTAAGAGCGCTGAGGCAAACGTTCTATCTGACAAGGTGAGAACATCACCGTTCGTTCTCTGCAATTTCTCATAAATAAAACGCGGGTTTCTCTCACCTGCTGCAGCCCCTGCGTTCCAGAAACCGGGACCTGCATGATCGTCTGGCCCTGACTCCCCGGCACAGCCTGCACCATGATGGGCTGCCCGGTGGATGTGATCAATTGGCCTCCGCTTACTTGGACCATGAGGGGTTGACCCTGGACCTGGGAAATGGGAGAAAAAAAACCAAACAGGACAATGAAAAAGTCTGCTGAGGTGAAGCCAGAACCCAAAGTGGCTGCCACATGAGGTTGAATTCTTACCTAGTTTAATTCTCTGGTCACCACCAGAGAACCTGAGCAACAGTCACTAACCTGGGGTCATAGTCAGCATCAAATATCTTTCATTTCTAAAACTTTTTGCACAATGTGCTGCTGGATTTAGTAAATTATCTTTTTCTGTTGCAGTCTAACCAAAACTTCCAAGTCAAATGGCAATAAAGCATGAAAAGCACAGCTAAATTTTCCAGAGACAATAACTATCTTCATGCACAGCCTGAGAGCAAAGTGTAATAAAAGAAACTTCATTATCCACATCACTATTACTAATCTTTAATTGGGGTTTCTAATGAGAACGAGCTCTATATAAGCTATTCTCACAGAGAGATTCTGAGGTAGCTTCAGCTCTCTCCAATTACATGCCTACAACATTTCCATTTTCTAACCGATATAAAGCATGCGATATTCTTAGAGAATCTTTTCATGGGCATTAAGTGAAGTTATAAATGTAACAACACAAAATGTAGTTCAGTAAGGAAGAGTGAAGGAAAAGGAGCAGCAGCCACTTCTTGGCCCAAAAAGCTTACAGTGAACTTCTAAATTCAGCGTAAGAGTCTGGACTCTTGGCTCAGGTGTGGCTCTGGTCACGAGGGAAAAGGCCAATGAAAAGAAAAGCGAGGAGAAAACCTGTCTGTTCAAACACCCTCACCCACTAACGCCCCAAACTCCTCAAAATATCTCTTTGAAAACACTGTACCACCACGGCTTAACTGTGAAACGAGTCTTATGAACTCAATTACACTTTACCACGCTCGGAGTTGTTTAGAAACAAGTGCAATACAACATGATAAAAAGTCACCAAGTTCTTGGGTTTCCTACCTGTAAATTTCCAGAATGTGCAATAGCAAATGCTCACTCTTCAACTGCTGTAGAATTCCAGGCTGAACAGCAGCATGGATTTTCAGCACAGACTGAACTACCTTAAAAACCCTCTATTTTGCATAGTTCAAATAGCTTAGTGAATTATACGCTGACACATCTACAGAACCTCAGTGATCAATGCCCTACGCAGGATATTGTGATTTTACAGGTCACTAATCCTCTTGCGACACCGTTCTGTTCCTCAACCTTGTAACTATTGCATACAAGGCCCCAACAAAAATCGGTAGCACTTGTTTTGAATTACAACAGAGAGAGAGAGATAAGCATGCTCGTGTCAGCCCCGGAGAAGCAGAGTCAGCAGCACGATGGCCAATAAGCAGAAAGAAAAACGATACATTCCAGGATTCTTGTTAATGTATTAGAGCAGGCAAAAAAAAAAAAAAAAAGGAAGGGAGGACACATGGTGATGACCAGGAGGCCACAGTGACCCAAGCAATTCAAGTCAGCCAGCTTTTCAGATTTTAAATCTGAATATAAAAAATGCTGTGTTCAACTTTACACCATTCCAGCCTCCTGGAACTCTCCTCCTCTGAAGAATTTAAAAAAACCCACAAACTAAAACCAAAACACTGAGTGAGCTACTAAACCGCTACAGCCATCCAGGATTTGTCAACTCCTTTAAAAGCCCCCTAGCTGAGGTAATGAAACAAAGTTTACAAGACAGAAAATACTTCACATTGAAACAAATCAGGGTTTGAAATAACCTTGCATTTCTTTCCAATTTGCGCTCTATTTACCATTAGGATACCTACTTCTCCTGTGTTTCCCTGTGCTGTTCGCACGTAAGTAAGAAGCAGGATCTCTCAGTCCCCCAGAGGCCAATATTGCCCCCAGGTGCTTTTTTTAGTCAGATGAAGTTTCACTCTTCAAGCTGGTAGGTCACCCACCACCTCTATGTCTCTCTGTCACATAGAGAAGACACAGAACTACTCACAGTGGAGATCAGCAATCTAATCTTCCTGAAACTACAGGAAATCTTGACTGTTACTTCATCTTGACTTTTTTTTTTCCCCTTTAAGTTCTCATTTCAACCACTATTCGCTTTCAGAATTGCAGAAGCAGGAATTCATGAATGCATCAGGGTTTGTGGCACACACCCGAGATGCAGGGAAAAGCTGTAACCCCATGTTCTTCGTGGCAAACCCTACAACCAGCAGAAAGCAAGGATTCTACTGCTAACAAATTTTCCTGTTCCTATTTCAAACCCTGGAAAAAACACAGCATTAGATATGTGGCGACGGTGAGAGTCATGCAGTGCTCACAAACACAATTAGAGAGATCACCACTACCTGGAGGGTCTGGACTTGCTGGCCTGAGGCGGATGCCACCTGGGCCTCAGTCTGCAGCTGGACAGCAGTGACACCACCCTGCTGCTGGGAATAGGAACAGGAATAGCTTGAAACATGGAAATGCACAGCTCTGACAAGAGACAATGACACTTTGCTGGAAGAGGCTGAATTTAAACTTCTTGGAACATAAGGAAGGTGAATAATTTTAGCTAACCTCAGCACGGAAACCAACAAAACTGCGTATGATACTGACAGGTTTCAATATCCCAAATAAAAATCATTTACAAAGAACAGGAGAGATTATTTTGCAGAATTTAAAAATCTCAGCTTCAGTGTTTTAAACTGCTACCTTTCTGCTTAATGTCTCCCTTCACTGCCCAGGTTTCTTACTGTGAAGGGGTTCCAGATTTTGGTCAGATTTGTTAGTCACAATAAAGGCCATAAATTCCTTTCTGCACAGAACAGCAGCTCAGGTGACTACAGTCTAAGCTTCATCTGTGTCACCCCTGCATCAAGGTCTTCCCACCACTGACCTTGAAGGACAATCTTCAGAGGTTGCAAGAGCAGTTAAATCTAAAAGCCTTTTCTATCTTTAGCCTCTTTAGTAAGAGTCCCAAAATAATCTGTGTTAACTGTGTTCGCGTTTGGGAGATGAAGGCCATCTATCTACTAAAAGCTGAACTACAACAGGCCTGTTAAAATAATTATTAAAAATAAACATTTCACATCAAATACAACACAGGCTTTAAGGGCATGTAATAAAAATGAAACAAGCCAAGGTACATTTTTACCTCCTTTTTACTTACAAAGTGTCAATAAAACCAAATGTATCTTTGGTTATCTGCTGGAAACAGGTATTTTTGCTAATTCTTAATATATAATTTTTTAACCTCAAGTACAATCCTGTTCTTACTGAAAAAGTCAACTTCAACTAAATTCGATGGAAGAAGCCAGTCCCTGCTGTCAAACACTCAAACAGGCCGATGACAAAGCAAAGCGTATCTCAGTGAAAATATAATCTAGTGGCTCATTTATTTGCATGACAAATCATGAAACTCCTCTTGCCTTGAACTAGAACAAACATAAGATGCAAAAAAAATCCAGCCGCAGCACAGGTCATCTGAAAATGCATCACTGTATCTGAACGGGTGAAGCTTAACAGCAGCAAAAATCTATAAACCCTTAAAAAACTCCCAGCCCTACTCATCTGCACATTATAACATCAACTAGAAACTTCTTTCTAAAATGGGTTAATTCATCCAAAGCTATACCTTTTGTTGCAGTTCCTGTACTGGGTGTTCATTCTGATCCACTTGCAGTTCTAATCCAAAACAGCTCAATAAAAACTTCTTTTGAGAAAGCTGGAGAAAGCCTCTATGAGCTTGAACAAAACCTATTTCAATTTGGGGGGATAAATCTACATTGTTCCTTGTGTAACTGTTTGGATTAATATTCTGTTTCCTCCATTTTCAGAGAGGATTTGTTTCTTCCCTCGTGTCATTAGGAGTTTGCAAACTCCCCGCTACACTGAAATTTGGCAACTTCTACACCTGCAATTTAATTTTTTTATAAGTTTGGGGTTTTTCTTTCAAACATATTTACTCTGACTTCAAGTCAAGTCAGACCATTGACCACCGATCAGGTGACAGAATTCAGGTAAACACATATCCAGGCAGTATCGTGAAGCGTCTTGCTGGTTCTGTGAAACTGAGAAATACAAACAGATTTGTAACTGGGCCCTGGCAACTCCAGTTCACCCGCTGTCACCTCCCGTACCTGCTGCTGGATCTGCCCAGCCTGCACAACGATCTGCTCTGTGGAACTGTTGCTGTTGGCTGTGTACTGCTCCATAGCGCTTCAGCTCCACGATGGTAAAAGGCACACCTCAGTCTGTGTACCTGGTGAGAAAAGTTAAAAAGAAACACCCCCGTGTGATTATTATCCCAAAGTTTGAAAATTGGAATTATTGTACAGTAGCTGGAAAGCAAACCATCTGCTGACACAGAGGTCAAATCACACACAGTACGATCCTTTTTTTAATCAAGGACCTTCCTCTTTCATAACATCACCTCACTTTCAGTGAGTAACAAAACTAGAATTGTAATTTGAAGAACACGTAACTTGACTGAGAAGCAGAAAGTATCTCAATTCTGTCATTGCCTTCAGTGAATCAGTAGCCACAAACCTGTTTTTCTTCCTGTTTTACCCCTCGCACCTGTGTCTGGGCTACAGACATTTACCTACACTGCATATTGGTGGAGGAGAAGGGTGTTACCACTAAAAAAACTCACAAAATACAAAGTTTAGATATAAAAACCAAACCACATCTCATGAATTCAGCAACGCTCAGTGAAACTGTCTCTTCTTGCCCGACTACGCAGCACTCCCTCCTCGTCTCTCTTGCTTCTCTTCCTACTTCCATAGAATTTGAAAATAGCCAGCACGCTTCTCACTGCTCCCATCCTTCTATTGCCTCCCATTTCTTGGACCCTTGCCTACACATATGAAGAACACACTGTGGAAACAGAATACTTAGTTCCATTACCTCCTTCTCCCTCACATTTCATCTCTTCTCAGTTGATCAACAAAGGAAGAATTCTTACTATTACTTTTAATGAGGTATTTGATTTACGCTCTGACTGAACAAGAACCTGCTACATTAGTGAAAAAGCAGCCTGTAACTTTAATCTTTGAAGTCTAAAGCAACGAAAAAAACAGATCCCTTTGTATTTAAACCAATGCACACAATATTTATTCAGACTTTTAACTGTAACTGTTGCTGCGGTTACTACTGTAATGACACCTCTCACACTGCCTGCTCTTTAACTTTAAAACATTCTTTGTACTTCAGTGTCTTGCATTTATCTTAAGAATACTTCATTTTTACATCAACTTACTCCTTACTGTGACCTAGGAAAACATGCAATGATTTTATGTTGTTTTCTGGCATGTTAACACTAAATGTCAGTTACCTACAAAAATAAACTATTAACGAGTCACAGAATCATAGAATTGTCTGGGTTGGAAGGGACCTTTAAGATAATCTAGTCCAACCATCAACCTAACAGTGGCAAAAACAACAAAAAAACCACTAAACCATGTCACTCAGCACTATGTCAGCCTGTCTTTTAAATACTTCCAGGGATGGTGCCTCAACCCTTTCCCTGGGCAGCCCATTCCAATGCTTAATAACCCTTTCAGTGTAAAAATTGTTCCTAATATCCAATCTGAACCTCCCCTGGTGCAATTTGAGGCCATTTCCTCTTGTCCCATCACCTGTGACTTGGGAGAAGAGACCAACACCTGCCTCTCTACACCCTCCTTTCAGTCACACCAGACCAGAATCATCCTCCTTACAGGGGGCATAATACTCAGCCATAATAACGTAAGGACCTTATCCATCCCTCTCAGCTCTTTTGTTCAGAGGAAGGAGTAGTGCCACTAACCCTGCAGATCACACAGATCATCTGAGTCACCAAAAGGCAACTCTATCCTTGGTCCATTTAGTAACAGCTTTTCCCAGCCTGACAGAATAGAAGATAAACTTTCTTTCTGAAGATGATGCTGTCAACCAAGGTTATCATTTCAATTTTGCGTTGTATACTTAATTTTTGCCCTAAACACTCGTGGGCCTGCCAGAAAACAGCTCCTGCATTTCGTTCTTCAGGGAAGTATTTCAATAGCAAGCCCAGGATACCAGTAAACAGTATTTGCCAGAAGTTCTCTGGCTTCCTTAACGCCACAACCAATAATCAAGCACAGGCGTAGCTCTAACTCGGGAACGCTTCTTCCCAACCCCCCATACCAAGCCCGTGCCTTGTTTACTTAAAATATTAGCAACATTTGTAATCCTGACTCTCTTCACTAGCTGTGGCCGAAGTTACAAGCGGAAGATTTTACATGTGCTGTAACGTAGTCCTCCAAGGGATTATTTCACTCCCTTCATGAAAACACAGAGCACCGGCGTTACTGAATCAAAGTTAAATTTTAAAGATCAGTCATCTGCTTCAGTGGCAGCTCCTCCCCCTGCTGATCTCACCACTCGGCTCCTCCTCACCAGGCCCTTGTCTGCATGAAAATGACTTTGTGTTCCAGTTCTAACGGCATATATTCATATACATATACACACAGGAGGCTATAGCAGCTACACCGACAGTTCTCTTGGCAAACAAGCCATGCTAAGAACAAACTAAACTGCACTATGACTTCAGCAACCTTGAAAGCATCGTTTTAAAACGTGCTGCACCTAAAACGTTACTAAATTGGCAGAAGTTTCCAGGGCAGACCCTGCCAGTCCACCCACATGATCCTTGTCCTCAAGGACACCAGTGGAGGACAGACACCCGCGCCAAGCCAAGGCCGGGACTTCACTAAACAGCCCAGGGAGGGACAAGGAGGCCACCGTCATATCTCCCACTGCTCGGCAGAATAAAACGTGTGCTACCCAGACTTTGTTTCTGATCTCCTCATCAATCCCGCCAAGTCAGAGAGTTCACCCAGGGACGGTTTCATTTTATTGCCGAAAGCCTCACCCCCGGGACGTCCTCGGCGGGCGCAGGCAATGCTCTGCAGCTCCGGGAGAAGCAAAAACCGGCAGAAAGGGCAGTTTCTCCTCACAGGGAAGCACAAGGCTAGCGGCATTTGGCGCCCAGGTGCGTTCAGGGGAGGCGGGGGAAGGGGGGGGTGCCACACACCCGCTTCACCGGCAGCCGCGAGAAGAGGAAGGCGGGGGGACAGCGACCTGCCCTCGGCGCACACTCACCGCCTGCCCCCCCACCTCCCCCGGGCAAGGCGGGGAGAAGGAGGAGGGGGGAAGGAGGAGGAGGGGCGGCCCAGGCAGCCCGCGGCCCATCTGTCACAGCAGGGCCGGCGGGGAGGCTCGCCCGCTCCGCTCCCCCCGCCCGCCCGGCC
>VXAK01005953.1:0-16736 GCA_013399435.1 Arenaria interpres
AAAACACCTCTAGGCTCTTCTTTACGTTTGCTCTGTAGCAATGGTGTCATTTTATGCTGAAAACTCAATCCACTACACGGAGACCTCCAGTCCTCCAGCACCACCTAGCAGGCCATAGACCAAAATACAGTTAGGCAACACAGCTTCTGACCCAAAAATTGCAAACAATTTATACAATTAGCTCCAAATATTTAAAAAAAAAAAAATCTTATTTTATTCATAACTATCNAAAAAAATCTTACTTTATTCATAACTATCCCAACCATCATTTCTCTATGACCAGAAAAAGAATATTGCAAACCATAGTATAGTATTAAAATATGAAGTCAATTCATACTCCAGCTTAAAAAAAAAAAAAGGCCAGGTTATTAGCAAGTAGTTATTGTGGAACACAATCCCAGAAATAGCAAGCCTGGGGTGTAAAATCACTAACAATTACCAGGCTCTCAAAAAACATTTTAGAAAAATTTACTTGTATCTCGGAGTGAACTATTTCTGTCCATTGCCACAAGCCCACCAGCAGATGTCAGACCAGCCCCAAAAACTCCTCAACAGGCTTTATAAAAACTAGTGATTGGATTTAACTTTCACATGAATTTAAAGTGAACTACCTAAGATGTCTCACCCATAAACTCAAGTCTGTAGCCAATCAGCCACTCTTCCTGGTAGCCAGGAATGACATATATTTGAAGTACATCCTTTTGTAATGAAGAGCAACCTGCACAGGGGAAATACACTATTATAGGAAGTTCATACATTAGGTATTCTATTCCTAATATACCTAAAATAAAATAATGACATAAAAAAGCAAAGGAGTAAAAATTTAGAAAATAAACAGTAAATATTCTCTCCTACATCTAAAAAAGCATACCCATACTCGGACACCAAAGATAACATGCACAACATGAAGTTTGCCTCAGTTATCAGGTTTCCAATGCATGCTTCCTTGCGGAGCCAAGGACCCACCACCACAAGGACAACCATTTTCCCCACCCCACTCTGTATTGCCTAATCCACACAGCTTTGGGGAACTAAATAAATGTTCAGAATAAATCAGGCTGAATGGGCAGTTTCAGGTCTTTGCATTTGAGCCTTTCCTCCAGATAGAAAAATGAATTTGTTTTTTTTTAACCACATCTTCTAGAACAAAAGCAGGGAAAGGTGAACTATCTGGCACTCTCTGCAACAGCAAAACATACACAATTATCTCATTTTGTCTTAACTATTACCTTACAAAGTAGAAGTAAAACCATAACTAATTTCAATTTATTCTCTGAAGAGACTTACCCTACAAAGAAGTCTTGCACATCTGGCATCAGAAGACTAACAAAATACCAACTGCTCAGTCAGTGGACTTCATCTCTGAAGACGAAGAAATGATTCTAGCCACATACCATGTGTAGAAAATATAAGAAAGTTTACACCGAAGAGAGAACTGCAACCACCCGACCAGAATCCTCAACCTTGATTTTCAAAAATTATGGTCAAGGAGTACAGCGAGTTTCAGTTCAGTACCGGGAGCAGTTCAGAAAACCGAAGTTTGTAAGTATAAAAAAATATTTTAAAAATATTCAAAATCTCTTCCAGAAAATTAGATAATTTTCCAATGACAGGCTTCTTCAAATGTTTTCCCATCACCATGGTTGGCGGAGGGAACACACATGGTTTCTTATTCTTGGAACATCTCAAACTTTTCCAGGCATTGTAAGATGTATTCCTAATTAATGGGTAGCACACTGTCAGATGTTTCTTTCACAAAACACTGGGGACAGTGCTTGAGATGCTCTCTATGGGGAGTGAGCAGGTGGGACACACACACGAAAGACCCCGCAGCTCTCTCCGCAACTGTAAATACATATTCAGCATTAGTATAGTGCTCCAGTTGAGCAACCTGCCCTTAACAATAACATGAGGGGAAAATCATCCCTTGCCCACCCATAAATGCACCAGCCTTAGAATATTAACACCTTATGGCAATCAATTTCATTCACATTGAGTTTTATCAAAATACATACTTGTAAGAAAGATACTCCAAATCTACCTCTTCTACATCAGTTACAACCTCCTCTTCACAAGCTCTTTTTCCTTTCTAAAATTAACAAACCCTGATGCTCTTCATGTCTTTCCTTGTAAAAGAATGCATCCATATTCCTAATCATTCACATCAGCTGCCTTCAAAACACAGCCCAAGTTCTAACTCTTTACAACAGTGTGCCTGCAAGTCAAGATCTCAGATAAATATATGCCAAAAATAAGTTATAAGAGACTTTCCACATTATTATCCACCTGTTCCTTATACACACACTTTATACACACTCTCTGCACCCCAAGTTAGGGGATCCTGAAGGCAGAAAACACCACTGAGATGCCCACAATGATGCTTTATATCTTTTTTTCTCTGATTACCTCCTCGGTTATCTTAGGGATTTAGAAGTCTTAACTAGGACACTCCCCACCAGAATTCAATCTACTAGGATCAGAGCCATCCGTCTTAAGAGTAGATGATCAACTGAAGGTCATCCTGTGAAATCCTCACATATATTTAGAAGGCACAGAGATCAGATCAACATCCATCATTCCACACTGACAGGACTCAGCATTCAGCCTGCCCTGGCTTCTTGTTCAAGGCAAGGATCTAGTGGCAACTCCTCTGTGGGCACATTAATCCAGGCTATTACATACGTACAAGCTGAAAGATTCTATCTCACAATAAATTGTGCTTACGTAGTTTAGCATGTTAGAATTTAATGTATTTCCAGTTCTTGAGTTGTTGCTGATAACTAGCTTAGCTATCAGTCTTGTTTCAGAAGCTGCAAACTAATTTATGTAGATTTGCTACTGTTAATTTATCTTTTTGCTTTGCAAATACTTGAAGTTGAAAAGAATACAATTTAAGCACAGCAAACTATCTGTAGGATTAGCAATGGTTAGAAAGTAAAAAAACACATTACTGAATGCCAGCAAAGCAAAAAAAAAAAATAGCAAAGAAAAATCCACTGATACCTACAGTGCCAAAAAGAAGGAGCAGAAACAATGCACGTAGCTTTGAGTATTTCCGCTTTCCCTTACCACACTCCCACTTCTCTCTAGCTATCTCTCTATTGTATTATAACAAATAATAAAAGAATTAAATGCTCTGGCAATCAAGGCTGGCATATTAAAATGACACTCTGCATTACTGAACCTACTCATCTCTTAATAGAGCTATTCTTCAAAGGAGATTAATTATACTGGCAAGAGACCTTTTGCTATTCTAATTTGTGAAGCATATTTCAATACCACAAGCATATTAAAAGAGCTGCAAATATGTAACTAGGTCCAAGATCCCAGGACTCACTGCATTTAATTAGGTGTTCATCTTGTGACCAGCTCTTTAGTCATTGCTTTAGAATCCCACTTCATATAAAAACTCTTAATTTCTGGGCTTAATTATCTGCAACTGTAATTAACATACAGCCCACCATAAAGTATACAGAGATAAGAAAGTGACCATATACTTCAGTACATGGCACCATCACAGAGGGACAAATACTGGATTTATAGCTGAATTTCTCTGCTTGAATTACAAAGCAGAGAATTTTAAATTCTTTTAAAATAAGTTACTGGCATTGCATTTCATATCAGAGCATTCGATAAACAGCACAAACACTGCCATGACAAACTGAAAATACATCATATTAGTAATATGCAGAGTTGTAACACAAATGCATCTGCAACAGAGTTGTACACAGCCATTAACCAACAAACTAGTACTCCAAATTAAGATATCTGAGAACTAATGCTTTGTTTTAAAGTACAGTTATTTTCATTAAGCTATGAAGCTTTAAGACATTTGCCTGCCTCTAGAGAACAGGCCTGTATTTTAACGTATTACTTTTTTTAATCCCATCAGATAAATACTTAGATGCTGAGTTCACACCAACATATTCCCTTTCTATTGATATAGTCAAATTATAACCACTGATAAGAATAGGAATTTAAGGCAAACACTGAACAGGCACCAAACTAAGACACAACACAATTAAATCAAATCAGAAAAATTTCAATATAGTAGCATGTCTGAAAATGCCGAGACTACAAATACTTCATTGTGAAATCAAAACTAGCGGTAACACAAATGCATGGCTTTTTGAAGTTTAAACACTTAAGTTTCTTTTCATAGCCTGGTGGTGCCAAACTGTCTAGGATCCCCCAACAGATTCTAAGGACTAACAATTTAAGGGCTGTATCCAAGGTACACCCTTTACTTAAGGGGTAGTTGCTTCTAAACAGCCTTACAATGTAATATAACTTTACTCAGTTACTTGTGGCTCTATAAAGTAGCACGCACCAAAATTTCCTCATTTGAGTAAAACTTGTTACACAGGCAACTCTATGGAAGTACAGCAAAAAAGGCTTCTAGTTTTGCTTTTAGTTTATTATTTAGCAACAATTTCTGTTCCATATATGACAGGTCACAAATAACTGTCTTTTCCTGCTCTTATGTTTTTCTTCACCTTGCGCTTCAGTGATTTTTGATATTTAGAGGTAATAAGGAACATCTACAAACAAAACATGTGTTCCTTTCAGTTTGCAATTCATTCTTGACTATAGGCATGTGTGATCCCTTTCCCCTCCCCAAATACTCTCTTCTTAGAAAATGCTAATTTAACAGATGCAAAATTCTTCAAAAATACATTCACGTTACCAAAAACTTTTGACAGAAACCACACAGAAGAGCAGATGTCAGTTCCAGCTCTTCGGTTTCTTGGACAGTTACCCCTTTCAGCTTCACCTCCCTAGCTATTCTCTAAGGAAATAGGCAGAGATAGCTACTCAGAAAGCTGTTTCCCAATTAAACTTGTTTTAAATGGTCAAGTTCCCATGCCCACATCACCCTAGACTTCCAGTGATATTTTCTTTCAGGTATCAGGAAGCTTGAAGTAGCATTGAGAAGCAGCTTCCTTAAAAAGAAATTACTCTTCACATACACACACATTTTTTTCCTGTCAAATGCAGGATGAACTTATTCTCCTCCTAATTCACCCTCTACCCTAAAAAAAGACCCACAGGAACAAAACGCTGCATTCACTGAGCGGGAGCAGGGAAAGCAAGGTAAAAACTAAAGCACAAGATCACACCACTTTTTATTTATAGCCCAAAATCATTGTGAGGATTCTCAGACTCACTCACCAAACCAGCAGTAAGTGAAGGAGCAGATTGTCCTAGGGACTGATTTCTCATGCGGACCAGGTTCGAGGTATCTCCAGGTGGCTGCCATATCGTTTGTCCCACTCCACTGTGGACACTATTTGATAAGGGAAGTAGCTGTTTTCCTTTAAAAACAAAACCCAAATACTATCAGCTTGTTTTTAAAGAAGTTCACAAGTTCAAAACATAATGCTGAAAACAAATATTGCATATGGAGAAAAGCATTTAATACAAAAGCAATTTAAAGGTTTTGGTAGGTTAGAACACTTAGGAGCACACTATCTGTGAATTCATTATGTTTGATAACTAAGTATTTCCAAAAAATCCAGTTTACAGTATGAGGTAATGGGTAAATCCAAAACCTTGTAGAAACAGACTTCTATCACTTTATTCCTTCCTATACTTCACACAGCTTAAAAAGAAACAATATTTGCTGCCAATTAAACAATTTACAGCCCTGTAGAGAGGCAATGTTAATGTTGCAAAATCTAAGTAAAATTTTAAAATTCTAATGAAAATGCCTAATTGTAAAATACTACCTCTTCTAAATACCTCTTCTAAATAGTGGGGATCTAGACATCCCCACTTTCTCCCACCGTGGGAACATTCAGCAGTAGATTTCATGCAGCTGTGATCAGAAGACAGTATATGTTTAAACACTGTTTTGCTTTGAACCATGGATGGATATTTTTTGTTTAAAAAATTTCACTCTTCTGCAATATCATATTACCTTAAAAGCAAAACATTCTGTAGCTTTCCCAAGTTTCCCTTGTATCCGATTGATCAGTGGAGACTCTAATCTCCCATGCAACATACACAAACAGTGAGAAGAGTAGTTCCTATCTCAAGTTCACACCACTGTACTTTACTGCAGGAAATACAGTAATCATTTAAAAGGATCTGCTCAATACTTTTTTTTTCTAGTCAATATAACACTCCTTTTTGAAAAAAGCAGTAAATTTCCACAATGAGAAGGAAACAAAGTTAAAGTAGGTCACATTTTGACTCCATCAAACTTGACAGTTTCCTTTTATGTACAATGTCATTCACAAGAAAACAAAAGAGAAGAAAGATAGTCTTGTGGTTAAAAACACATAAGTGAAAAAGTCTGTAAATCTGGGTTCCATTATTAGCTTCCAGATGACTTCCTCTGTAACTTTGGTTAGTCAACCCCTGCACTTCAGTTTCACCATCTGCAAAATGGGAGTGAATAATACCTCTTTTCCTTAAAATTAGGACTGTGAGACTAAATTATACACATGCCCTTCCAAGCATGGTGAAGATAGTTGCATTCAACAGATTATTACATGCTCAGATACTACAACAGGAATCATAAGGGACTACGACATTTGTTGCAATGAGTAGCAGGAAGAAGTTTGCATCTTTAAACACATATACTATAGAAAAATACTTTTTTTTCCAGAGACAGCAAACGATTTTACAAATTCAACTTCACTTTAGAATTAGTTATGAAATACTACATTCATTACATAAAAGCATCTACAATATTTGGACTGTCACACAATATGATTAGCCATTATGCCAGAGGGGCAAGGAGTGGTGTCTTTTTTGGTGGGGTTTTGGGGTTTTTTTAAACTTCTTGATGTTAGTTTTCTGTGAAAGTTACGAGCAATGGGCCAAGTACACATTAACAGAAGGAGTCACTATATGAGAGATGAGAAGGCTGCACTTTGGCTAGCAAAATGAGACACAGCATATTAGTACCTTTTTCCTAGTCGCACTCAAGCTGCTTACAGCTGTGGACAAGATTTTAATGACTATGCTCATTTTCAGGATTATGCATAAATACAATGACTCCTCTTGTCTACAAAGATCTAAAACTACAGAAATGTACATTGCTGTATTTATCTCAGTAAAGCACTAACAAATATATCCTGTAATAGCAATTCAAACCATATAATTATCTAACAGTTCAAAATTCCGGTGCTTGAGAGCAGGAATAACATTATTTAAGTCTCCACAAGATAAATTTATCAATATTGTCTTTTAGTTCCACAAAATCTGAATCCAGGAAGACAGAATTCCATCAAGAGTCAAATCTAAGCCAACCAGTTTGCACAATCATCTATACTCTTTAAGCTTATTTGCTTCTGTTGCAAAAAAATAAGGTGGAATTATTTTTGGGATGAAGCTTGAAGCTAAAGCTTTCCCTACCCTGCCTCAAGTCATTCCAAACTTGAGGAATGTTCCAATACATGCATTCCAAACACCCACATTAAAAATGTATTTCTAAATATCTACATTTTCTTTATCCAATTAGATCAATCTGATCTTATTGGGGCTCTTTTCCCCTTTCTGAATCAGACTATAGTAGATTGAAATGTCATTAAGATGAAGCAGCAAGTTCTGGAGAACATTATCATTTCAGAACATAAAATTTACAAAAATGTTATCTCCAAAAAAAAAAAAATTTAAAAAAGAAATAGAACTCCAGTTTTCCTGCTTCCTCCTATTTACTTTTCTTTGCTTACTTCTACTCAAGGAGAAAAAAAAAAAAAAGAAAAAACCCAAACAAACTATAGTACTATCTTCAGCAACCACTTATCAGCCAGCAGCTCTGTAGTTAATAAACTGTTCTCCTCTAGTAACTAACCTACCTTAGAGAACAAACTTACACGAGTGCAAAGCACTATGAAACTTTCCATTTTGCAGAAATAAGCCACTTATTACAAATAAAACATTAAGACAAGGCCAAGCCAAAATAAAAGGTGTATACTTCACTACTTATTTAACCCTATTACACCCAGCACCTCAAACATTAAATATTTATCTTCCCCTGATAAAGGATGGAGGGACCAGGACTGGATGTATTTTCACAATCATGTAAATTAAGCCCATGCTGTTGCCAAAATGGGTGGTTTCACCTTCTTCCTCATCCCCTCCCACCTAAGAGTTTCCAACCCTTCTCTTCTTGCACTAACATGCAAATAGGCAAACAGTCAGCCTAATTAGGGAAGAAATAGGCTTCAAGGTAACCCTACAGAACAACAGCGGTATTCAGGCAGATCAGCCATGTCATTCTAGACTGACCATGCAGCTCTATATGTTCTAATGTCAGCATCACAGACTGATATCAGCTTTAAACAACTGTGAAACCACCTCCTAGCCAACATACGAAGCCTTTGAAAAAGAAAACTACTGAGCTTGGTCCTCCATTTTTTGGCTAATTACTAGACTATGCTCGGTGCATGGCTCTACAGCTGACAAACTACATTCTCTGACAGGGCTGAAGACTGGGTTCACAAGAGAAAAACACAAACTTTATACAAAACTGAAAAAACATTTAGTTAGCAAGCAACATTTTTACTTTGAATCACAAATGACTACAGTGCTTTTGAAGCCAAAGAGAAATTAAATAAATTAAATCAGATACAAAAGTCAGCTTCCCAGTAAGAAACAATACAGCAAAGTAGGCAAGCTTACAGTCAGTGCTGACCTTAAAAGTAAAAGAGATAAGAATGCATCACTGTGTTGCCTCCAGTTCCACTGCTCCCTTCTTTTAACTTTGCACTTCAAGTCTTAGCTTCTAACTTTTCACTCTGGACAACATACAGAATTTCACTGCAAATCCAGCCTCTCTTTTTCATTCTTTTCTACTAATATTTCTTTTTGCATCTTTTTCTTACATAAAATTTTGTATGCTCTCCCAACAAGAGGTTACCTCTAGCTTTAAAGAAAAAACTTACCAGTATCTTTTATTACAACCGTTACATCAACAAGTAACACTGCATCTTTGATACTCATAAATTGTCTTATGGTCTTCACAAAATGGCATACCTGACAAAGAACTTGCCAAACTACCTCTTCGTAGCTTGCAGTCATCTTGACTTAGCTGACGATGGAGCTTGGTTTTCCCAGCAGATGAAAAGATGTCAGGATTGCTGAGCTTCCTGCAGCGTAATGGAGTGGACTCTGTTATCATCTCCTGTAGAAAGAAAAACAAGCAGTTCATTAATGACAACTATGTATCTGCTTTCTGAAACATACAATCTCCAAAGCATAAACAAGACTGTCCGAAAACAAAACACAAGCACCCATGCAAAAAAACCCCACCTAAAATTGTAAATCCCCCTCTTTCGTGCCACATACCCTCATGGAAAGTAAACCACAAGATCCCAGTCAAATATGGCCATTGAACACTATTGCTTTACAGAATATCACTAAGGCAATTATGATTCAGCAGTTATTTGCTCTTACAGCATGTAGGAAGAGAGGCTACTGAGAATTTGATTCAAGCTATTTCCTGCTAAAGCAAAGAGTATTTTCTCCAAATTTCTTAAATATTTATTCCATCCAGTCTATGAGTAATACACCTACAAAGAAACTGTTGCAATGTCTAATTGCAACCCAAAACTCCTATTATAAATTACAGCTCTACTACAAGACCATATGTATCACTAAATAATAATTAGGACAGAGATCACGCTTTGTGTAATGTCTTTTGTTATTACTGTAAACAAAATTAGACCTGTATTTGACAGAAACACTCCCACACATGTAAATTCCTTTCACAGCAAACAGCAAACTTTCAATCAAAATAGCAGTAGGTAGAACAGTGGTGAGCACAACCACAGTGCCTTCCTCATGCATTTCACTGTTCTGGAGGTGTCAAACTCATTTCAAACCCAAAGAAGAATTATGAGCACAGCTATCGTACCGGGACTTGAAGATAATGTGACACTTTCCATTATAGCCTATATAGATGAACTCAGTTAAGTTCTCCCTTCTCTGCAGTAGTGCAACATATTCCACATGTCTTAAAGGATTGCTCCATTTTATTTCAAATGCCTCCCATTCTATACCGCACTTCAATAACTCTTATCCTCATAAAACCTCATCTGAGACAGAAAATAAACTGGAAGGAACACTTTCCCTGCATGATACATCA
Source organism: Arenaria interpres (assembly GCA_013399435.1). Lineage (NCBI taxonomy): Eukaryota > Metazoa > Chordata > Aves > Charadriiformes > Scolopacidae > Arenaria > Arenaria interpres. The sequence goes on from VXAK01005953.1 coordinate 10,100, forward strand.
CCACATGGTTTAACGTAGTTTTAAATCCCAGAGTTTGGGTTTTTTTTGGACTTTGGTTTTTGGGGTGGGGGAGTGGACACATGAACAAAGTGGTATTACATGAAGAAAAACTGATTTTGGATTTGAAATAGACTTAGAGCTCACTTAGCTCCAAGTCACTCATTCTTGACCTTTCTTAGACACATTCTCCTTTTAACATGAAATCTCTTGGCACCTCATAATAAGTTTGTTTGAGGGACAGGAATGCTTTGCTCTGCATCTGCTTCAGTGATGCACCTTTCACAGGTGGAGAGATATTGCTCTGATACCATTTCTCCCTCTGGTTACGGTCTAAACCAGATCAAGAGAGAGACCTCGGTAACTTAAAGTAGGTCACTTCACTTATCCAGTTCATCACACAGGTGCACACAGTTGTGTTGGCGCAAGAGTGGGGAGAGGCACAAAAACAAGTGACCTGGGGAAGCAAAAACTGCTTGAGCTGAAACCTGCTTTAATCTTAAGGTTCCTCATCTTGAAGCAAAGAACCTCACGCGTTCATTTGCCTCTGAGGTTTTCCACAAGCGTAGTAAAGACCTTCATTTCCAGCAGCCTATACTTCTGTTTTTCTGTCATTTGGAGGGCTGAGACAACACCTACCACACTTTCTGTTTGTACTTAGGAGTAAGCTAAGTAATTCTAAACTGCAACATTAGCAGTCCTCTGAATGGTAGCATGCCTCTGAAAGCTGCAGATGCGAAGGGCAGAAAGTCTTTGCTGTTTTTATTTGGGATGGCAGAAAGTAGTTATTCTTGTATACATGTCTATGTGGACATACAGAAATATACACACAAATTTTTAATACGGCCTGTCCCAAATGCCTATAACATCTAAAATCTGTCATGTATTTTCCAACTGCAACAGTCAGATATTACCATACCTCAAAAAACATTGGCATTGCAGGTTACAAGCAAATTAGTTAAAAATCTCACCCAGCCTACCACACTCCTTATGCTTCAATTCCAACAAATGTTCCCAGCATTCTTCAGTATGTAGCTACTTCCCTGAAAATAGTCATAACTCTGTTGAAAGGCTCCATGCACAAGATGCTACTGGTCATTCCCACAGTCTATGTACTCCGCTTGCATAAATCCCTAAAAAAGCCTTTTTTTTTTTTTCCCCATTCTCACCCTGCACAGGCCATTGCCATGACTGTCCTGCTTTCGGTGCACATAGGTTCCTTTAGGAAGGGGAAGCACAGTCCTGCTTGTCAGGCTGATGCAGCAAGTGTAGTTGCTCTTCCACCATGCTCAGCTGAGCTGGGGCAGGGCAAAGGACAGGGCAGGGAGAAGATACACAGAGGCTAGTGCCAGTAGAAATGGTAGCCAGCCCACCTGGCTGATGCCCATCCCTGCCCAAACGCATCTGCACCCAAGACAGAATACAGCTATTTAAAATGCTGCTTTGGGGCACTCCCTTCACACCCAGTTCCTCCAACCCAGCACAAATGCCAGAAAAGAGAACTTGGAAAACGGGATGCAGAAGGAAAGAGCACCAGGGAAAAGAGATAAGGCTACATGGAATTCCCTTGTAGCTAGCCACTTCTCTGCTGTTACTTCCCTTTCACAACATGTCACCTTTGCTGCTACAGCCCTTTCACAAACCATCTTGATGATGGTTTAGCGTGAGGTCTTTAGCTTAAAAGGTACACCTTACCTCGGCAACGGAAGTCCAATAAATCTAGTGATCTTACTCCAATAAACAATTAATTTAACATCCAAATCCACAAAAGGAACACAAATCAGCACGTGTAAGAACATGCAACTTTATCTTCATTTGAGGGAGAAAAATAAGGTATTTCTTTGCCCTCCAAACTTTCAGCAGAACAATACTGTATAAAAACAATTTTGAGATTACTGTATTAATAAGAATACTCAGCAGCAGTTAAAATTTCAAGAGTAATATCCAGAAAAGTGTCCTAGCTGGGACTTCTTTGTTCAAGGTTTTGGGGTTGTTTGTTGGTGGGTTTGACTTTTTGGGGTTTGGTTTGGTTTTCTTCCCCTCAGGTGCACATTCACCTCTCCTCCAATACACACACAAGTCTCCCCCATCTTTCTCAGTGAACTGCAACTGAAAGAAGAAAAAACGCATTTGTTCATCCAGGGTACCAAAGCAAGGAAAATCAGTAAAGTTAGAAACAAAAGTACTCTAAGTTGTGTTACAAGCAATTTCTGAATTTTATATCTTTTTTTCCACAGAAATTCGCATACCTCTACCAACCAAAGAAAGCACCTGCTTCTCTATCCTTCCCCTTTCCCTTCTAAGTAGTCTCTTCTCATCAGTAAAAATTACAAATTCTTAATATTTCTCCTTGAGTTACAGTACACAAGGTTTTTAGATCTGATAATGCCTAAATCAGAAGTCCTCCAACTGAAGGAGCACATGGAGCACCAACACTGAACAGCACACCTACTTCTACCACAACATCCTCTCAGCTGCGACATCCTGCCTACACACACCTTTCAGGCCAGCCCAATGGTACACGCTGCCTCTCAAAATATCATTCCACATGCACTTCTTCAACAGCCGTCCCAGCTTAAGCAACTCCTCCCCACCAGACTTGTACCACAAAGATGTGAAAGGAACAGTGGAAAGGTAACAGCTTCCCACATTCCCCAAAGAATCTCGGCTGCCTTCTACAGGAGACAGGCTCAGTACATATTACATGTGGAAAACTCTTCACAAGCCCCTTTTTTTTTTTTGGTAAGCGCTTTAAACACTTTGGCAATATTCAGAAGACTAAATAGGCGTTGCATGTTTTCAAGAAAGGTACCTAAATCACAGTCTGAGGGTTTATATACTGTTAGACTCACTTCTCAAATATTAAAAAACAAATCCTGTACACTGTTCTGAGACAGCCTATTATGTTTTAAAAAATGCTAAATACAACACGGCCAGTTTAAGATTTCATTTTCTAAGGGTTATGCCTATACTGTGTCAGCAAAACAATGAAGAGGGAAAGCTTTAACTTAACTTGACAATAGAGTCGTCTTTCATAAGACTGTAATCTATTTCACTCACCCATCAAAACCCAGCTTCAGTATTACAGTTCATAGACAAATTACATGGAAACAGCAGTGGCTTATGTTACCACTTTTAAACAAAGTAGTAAAAAAACCCACAGGAAGAGATCTTTCCTTGCCCCAAAGCAAGATGAAATACATACAAAGGACATAAAAATTGTATGCAACATTCCAAACCAATGGATAAAGAAAAGTCTTTGCAATGATAGATCAAAATTTTGCTTACATGGTTTCAAAACAGTAAATTAGACTACCACAGCAAGTGGTTGAACAATAGATTACATAGCACAGACTGCCCTAATTTTAAGGACTCAAGTTCCACTTTTGAAAAGAAAAAATTCTTGCAGCTTTAGAAATGAAAGCATTAGTAAGCACATAACAGAAACACCATGCTCACACAATGTGAAAAGGACTGTGAGCCTCTCTCCATTAAATTCTTTTCAAAGGTGATAGAAAAAAACTTCTTCATTTAGTTTGGCCTTGTGGCTTCTGCCACAAACTAAAAATCAGGTTCAAACAGCCAGCTGAATCCTGCAAAGCTTAGGGCTGAAGATAAAAACATCACACAAACAATCTTGATTTGCTAGGCAATGATTATTCCCATCAGTCCTTTCAAAGGTACACAAAATACAACATATATATACACAAAAATTTGCTCACATAACTTGAAACAGTAGGATATGGAGAAGAATGGCAAAGGCTTTTCTTGAATAGCAAAGACTCTGCATTTTTCAGCTTGGTCACTTACCACACTTGCACAGAAAAACAGTTAAAATATTTGTGGTACTGAAAATACATATAAGTTTGTTTCCCTTGTCTGAAATCTTACAGAGCAATTATTACACTCAGCAAGATGGAGAACCAGACAGATTGCAACAAAAGCTGCAGACAAAAGACAAGAAACCAAATGTGCTTCCTGATATGTAAGATTATACCAAAATTCCCCTTAAAATCCTGATCTGGTAATTTCGGAATACAGCTACAAGGAACCTTCTCAGCCACAGTTTCCATTCCATTGCATGAGGAAAGTCTCCCAAGCAATTCAAGCAAGAAATAAAAGAACAAGCACATCTAACACTGCAATGATTTTGAGCAGTTTTTTTTCCAGTGTTCATTGAATGGTGCTGCAAGAGAGTAACACAATACGGATCCTTAATCTACAAATGGCGGGTGAATACTGAAAGTGCGGATATGTGTCCAAGCACTTCCTTGAACCAGCAGATGAAGTACCACACAGTTAATGAGATTGATATATCAGCAACAGACGAATGCTAGGAAAAAACTTCCAAAGAAAGATCTTTATGGCCTACATTTAAGATGTAATAGATTGTACAAAGGAGCATTTCCTTACGTGTAACTGCATTATAACTCAAAAATATGTATTTCCTAGAGATGTCTACAACAAACAAAAATACTCAACTGTGACTAACGAACATTCAAATCCACAAGTCAAAACATGTTAAACTATTAGCTGGGAAACAGGGAGAGAAAAAAAACTACAAAAAAGTTTTACATGAACAAGTAATCCATGAACAAGAAAAATGGGATTTTTGGTTTTTTTAAAGCTTAATTAGCACAACCACCTAAGGTCGTCTGGAAGCAAGTTCTAGCAAACTGCTGGAAGGAACAGAAGAATTAAAATTTAAATACAATAAATTGGCAAAGAATACACTAATATTATCCTGTTTTGTAAAGAAGGTAACCAATGAGTAATGCAATTCAAAGATAAGCTGACAATTTCTGAAGTTTTTTTTAAGCAATAAAAATAGTCAACATTGAAAGCTGCATTTTCTATTTTTTAACACAGTACTGTTTGTCCTTTAAAAGATAAAAGCCTGTTGTGTCAGGATTGTGTGCACATATCTGAGAAGCATTCTTTTCCTCCCCAGCCTTTCCTCCTCACTTTATATAATGTGTGTACCTACCCTTAACAAGAGATAAATCTGATCCTGTCATTAGGTCTGCTCTAATCTACTTTAAAATACACTGAAAGAGAAAATGAAAGGCCTACAGAACAGATCACAAACTGAATATCTACCTATATAGGTAGCAATTAAGACAATGGAATCATAGTATTTACGCTTTACTATTTAGCACTAAAATTTGCCTTAACTTTCTAGCCCAAGGATGACATATTGAGGAAAGAAGGCCAGCAGTTTACCAGGAAGCTGAGGTGTGCCCAAATGTAACCAAAATTGTAGGCTGAGTAAGAACTTGCAGTTAGGACTCTTCTTAACTGTATCTGCTTAACTCATGTACTTGCCAGCAGCATCCTGAAAAATGCCAGAGACAGCAGAATCAAGGAAAATTACATTAAATCAACATAGGCTCTTAGAGGCTATAATATATTGGTTTACTAGATCAACAACAGTGAATAGCTTTACAGAATATATTACATTATATAAAGTGTTGATATTTTAAAGACAGAAAAGAGGTTTACCATACTTTTCTCTATAACAGATTTGAAGAATTTTTCAATAAATCCCAACTTTCCCACAAAGGTAAATATGTAAACTTAATTTATTGTCAATAGTAAGTATTCAAAATGACTGGAAAGCGAAGCATTATTGCCATAGCGATATCGTCAATAGTTATACAGTGTAACATGCACACATTTAACATTCTGAATACTTAAAGCTTCCTCTGCACACTCATCTGCAGTTATAACACACATTACAGAAAAGTTACAAAACAAATTTAAATTCTTCTGTAAAAAAAAAAAATCTTAAAAAAAAGATAATTCCCCAGTTAAGAACAAACAAGAAAAAAAGAATATTTCCTAAAAGACCTACTCCTAAAAAATAGTATCAGAAACCTATACCATGAGATACACCCTCCTTATCTTGTTCTTCCAATGGGAAGATTTTTTTTTCTTGTTAACTCTTCAGGAAAACAACTCCAAGGCATGTTTGATTAGAACTAATAAATTAGAAGCTTTAATGTTTCACCAGGGAAGTTCAAGTTGTTAACTTTGTTGCCAAGTGTTCCCAGCTGCAGGAACGCATTAAAAAGCTTGTTAAAAAGCAAAAGTAAATATTTACAACTATGTACATTATTACCCCTTTCTAAGGATCATTGAGATGAAGAATCATTTTATTCCTAATGGAACCACAGTCTAGAAGACAAACTAATTTGTAATTAAATTATATAAGCTTGAATGTTTGGTCCTTATATGAAAATACAAATAACACCACAATGGCTTAGACAAGCGAAGTATGTGATCCTACTTCAGGATCTCCCAACCAAGAGACAAAAGGGTAGCGTAATTCCTGAATTCAGCTTGTAAACGCCTAAAGCCAAAAGAATTTCATCTAGGCAAGTAAAGGCTTGGTTGCTCTTTCTAAAGTCTATATCAAACTTTACAGAAGCTCGAAGAAACCACTATTGATTTATCAAGACTCAAAATCCCACTACATACTCACCAGTTACACTGAAAACAAAACTAGTCTGAACAAAGACACTGCACATTAAAGGCTACATCATTCCTTTATCATTGGCATTCTAGCATGAGTATTTCCAACATTAAAAGGTTGTATAGAGCAGGAAAATTAACTCCTGGCCAGCTTTAAACAAAACAA
>VXAK01005955.1:0-43887 GCA_013399435.1 Arenaria interpres
CTTTTAAGAAAACTAAGCAGCCATACCATAACATGGCTTAGAAGTATAAGGTGATACACATTGGGGAAAAATCCATTAATTCACAAATAAAACAATGAGCCTTGAACTGACTATCATCAGACAAGTTTTAAGATCTTAAAAGATAGTTCCATGAAAACATCAACTCAGCATCTGAAAAAGCAGATCAGGTGTTAGCAATTTTGGGGTTAGCAACAAGAGAAAAAACAGATGATATCAGCATGTTACTGTATAAATCCCAACTTTGTTTGCAGTCTGAAGACTGTGTGGCTTTCCAGGCCTCCATCTCAAAAACGATATAGAACTAGAGAGGAATGGTATGAGGACTATAATGGAAGGTACGAGGCAGCTTCTGTATAAAGAATGACTAATTATTCCATTCTTCTTCCCTTGAAAAAAGATGACTGAGATGGGTATTTAAGAGGTCTATAAAATAAGTGCCTGGAAAGTGTGGCTGGGGTTTGCTTGGTCATAGTTTCCTCTGATCCAAGAAGCAGGGGACATCAAATAAATCTGTAGGATCCAGGTTAAAAGAAGAAAAGGTGATTTTTTTATGTCACAATGTAGTTAAAGATGACTTCCTACCATAAGCTATAGATACTAAAAGTTATGTGGGCTCAAGAGGAAATCACGTGGCAAGGTTCATGGAAGAGAAATTCATAACTGTTACTAAGTACAGAGGAACTGCATCCAGCCCAGGAAGTTTTTGAGTGGAAGTCACTGGAGGCTACCCAAGGAAAGTACGATGCATTTCCCATGTTCTTATACTTTTTCTTAAGCAACCATTTTCCACTCACTATCAAAGGCAGCATTTTAAGGTAGATGGCCTCACTTTGGTCTAAGTATGGCTATTCTTAGTTTATCACAGCTCAACAAGGCTAATATGCTAGATTTTTTAACTGGCAGTTCTTGAAAGCAGATAAGCAGGTAGGGGTTTGATCTAGAAATTTTTTCCTACAGAACTCATCATAGAAGATCAGGTTCAACCCAAAGCTGTACCTGTATTTGGGCACAGATAGATTTTAGGTGAGTTCTGGCATTTATCATTTGCTTAATTTATGAAGTTATTTTTATCATTTGTTGCCTGGAATTGGATCTTTAGATTTTAGTGAAAAGATGGAGATGGTGGCAGTAGTTAAGTGGCTGTGGTTGCCATTAGCTTTAAATTTTTCAGTGGATTTCCAAAACCATCTCAGTATTTATGCAATTTATTTATGCTTTAGAAAACACAGAGACCAAAATGTCATAAACCCCATGAATGACTCCACTTTTATCATGATGTCCAGTTTCTGACCAGCATTTAGAAATCCCAAAGGATGCAGAGAATGTTCAACAAGATAAGACTTGTATTAAAAAGCAAGATATGCAGCGGCATAAGCATTTAAGAAAGTCATATAAGGCAAATGGGAGTTGTTAATGCCTATGGAGCATTATTTGTTAGATTAGGACATAAGACGTTTTGAGTCTCTCCATCATGGGAATAATTTAGTTACAGACTTCAAATGTTTTTCTTACCATGGAACAAGAAACAAATTCTCTCTCAGAAGAAAAAAAATCAGCAATTTGTTTGGAATTGTTATTATAAACCCCCGTCAACATACTGACTGGAAAAAAGCTATTTTTCCTATCTTTTTTCTCCTGTCAGGACCACAGTTCTTGCCAGTTCAAGCAAAGAGGCCTATATCAGTTTAAATGTACCAGGTTTAAATGTCCACAGAGCTTCGTCATTATACTGGGTTACCTCAAACCAGGGCAGTTACACTTAATTTAAAAATTTTGGATTTGGTTGGTTTATTTGTTTTTTAAATATTACATTCTTTTCACAACTTGTTCTGGAGAAATTAGTACTACACAATACATATACAAACTCATCAGAAGAAAAAAGAATTTTTCTTTGGAGAGCAGAAATCTAAAAGCACCAATGATATTTTGCCATTCCTACCACAAGATGATTTAACTTCTAGAGCACCATGTAGATTTCACAGATTAGAAGCCAGTAGAATATTAAACAAACACTAAACTATTCACCTTTAAGGATCCAAAAAACTAGCTCACAATGTTGTAGACAACTCTTAATTTCGCTTTTAAGAGAAATTTCTTCAGTGTTTTACATAGTGATTTTAACCAAAACCATTGGTCTTTTGCTATGACACAATCAAATGTAAAGTGCTTCTCTGCTTTTTTGCCTGAAGAACGTCAAATAGATGGTAGGGAATTAACTTCAAGGAACACCAACTACTGATACTTCAGCAGCTGTACAGAGACATTTCATCTATCTCATATAACAAAATCAAACAGATCCTGGTGTCCTGGTTATTTTTTCAGCTGAGCAATGACTAATAAGATTGTTCTGGTTTATGATCTTAGACAGTTCTGTTATATGGCCCAAGTAGATAGAAGCTTCTATATCTAGTACAAATTCCCATCAAATAGATGACCATCCAAATGCAGAGGTGTTTCTCATTAATTTTTTTCTCCAATAAGTATATGAAGAAGTTCAGAAACAGAGATCAGTTTTGACTATTCCTTTTTGCCAAAATGATAAAAGAGAGCCTAATACAAGCTCAAACCACCCTAATATTAATTAATCAAATAAATTTCATCATAAATTTATATCATTTGAAGGGCTGATAATTATGTGATATGTTTTCCTTATTTTTTTTTTTTAATTTGTATTTACCAGAGTGTCATAAGGTATTTTTTGCAGCTATATACTTAAGAATTTTATTGTCATAAAAGTATCTATAAAAATGTGCATCATTAAGCAGAAGGGAGAGAATTTTGTCTAAAGTAAGATTCTGCCTTAAGAAAGACTAAAATACTGCCTGCTATAGCAACAAATCAACATTGCACAAGATAATAAGAAGCAGTTAGACACCTCGAACTGTGTTATTTTAAATGAGGCACCTTCACTCAGAGATTGTCTAGCAAACTTCCTTTAAAGACCACTCCCTTTCTGAGTATGGCTTTGCTAATAGTCTTTTCCTTAAGTATTTAATTATATGGCAATCTGTGCTGTTACAGTCAATAAAGAAAGCACTCTTCCTCCCATTACATCCTGATATTTAGAGAGTGACATTTGCCTCTGTTTGATTAGGGACCTTGTCTTCACCCAGTCTTTGGGTTACCTTAGTGCCTTTAGAGGACTGATGAAGGACTTAAGTGCCTAAAAGCCTGTCTACTTTTTCCAGCTGCAGTATTTTGGTTTTACAGAAAAACCTGTCTCTACTTTGCTATTTTGCCTAATGTTCTTCAAAGACACATAGGCTGAGGTGTAAAGCTTCAAGAGTTACCAGCTCCGTAGATGCAAAGCCATGTAACTTAAATGCAAATGTTTCCTGTTGCTCTGACATCTCTGAAGACCTGGAACAAGCCAACCGAAAACACTTCATACAGGGACCTCGGTGGAATTTAGGCTGTGGGAATCTAACATCAACCCCCAGCAACCTGGGTCTCAAAGCAAGAGGTGTTTGTTTTGGAAAACAGTCTTGCTGTTCTGCCCATCCGCTGAACACTCTCCTATAGAACCAGCTTAATTCAAAATGCAATATGATTTTAGCCAAGCTAACTGACTTTGTGCTGAGGCGAGTAGGAGTGCTTACGCCGTCAGTTGTTAATATTCAGCTAGGGGAATATTCATCCCTTGCTGAAGAACAGTCACCTCTTAAACCACTCCAACTAGACCTGCAGGAGCTCAGCTGTTTACAGTCTGCATTAACCCAAGTCAGAAATGGGGAACAGAAGTGAACCCAGGTCTTGTAAAGCACTGTCAAATTAACTTCCCATTGAATCTTTTTTTTTTCCATGTTTATAGTAAGGTTCTCCTTTAATGACACAATGCAAATCATCCACCGATAGCATCAGTAGAGAGATTTGATACTTCATTCCACTAATCCTCTTCCCCTTTCTGCTAGGAAAGGCAACAGGCTGCGTAAGAACAGGCATTATTATGGTCCAATAATAATTTAGGTCATTGCTAAATAGCAGTGCACGTTAAAATATACTGAGGTTACAAAGAACCAGTAAAAGAAACAATTCCAAGACATGGAAATTATAAAACTTTTCTTCTTCTTTTTTTCTTTTTTTCTTTTTTTTTTTTCCTTTAATCAGTGCTGTAGAAAGTGCACACAGGGTAGAGATGAAACTCTCTCTATATATATACCTAGTTCAAACTAAGTGTGTCGGTAATTCAGAGGATGTACATGATTCTGCATTCTTCTTTGTTTGGAATATGAATGCAAAAAAAAGGGTAAATCAGAGTTTAAAACATATGGCACCATTTACTAAAGTAAACTTACTCCCTAAATTGTCACTGGGAAATGTACACTTCTTTTTTCTGTTGTTTTAATTTAGCTGTCATGAGAGTCATGTTTAAACACAGCCTTTTCTGCCTCATGGCTGAGTCTCTTTGTGTGCATTTCCTCAACGTTACTTACTTGACTTTGAAGGTGGGCTGAGCATAGAAATCTGACGAAAGAGTGGGCTGTGCCCTTGATCCGAGGGAGCTCTTACATTCTTCTGAATGACTACATTTGCTAGTGCAGTACACAGCAGCAGCAACAGTGTGGTGCTCTGGGTCTCCAGCTCTGCCTGGCAGACAAATCTCCGGCTCGCTGAACATCTGCAAGACAAATTTTTCATGTTCTGTAAATGAATGCTGCCTAACTGCACCGGGAAAATGGGCACAGGGGATTATCTCTGCATTGCTATGAGCGGAGGGGCGCCTTGGGGCTTTAGATTGCAAGGTGGCAAGGAGCAAAAGCAGCCTTTGCAAATCGCCAAGGTAGGAACATGAGAGAAAGATGTTATTGGTGTTTTGTGAACACGACTGAGGAAGATAGTCTGTTTAAATATATACTTCTTCCAGTGAAATGGTTGGTGGGATGCTTGCTTGAATTTGCTAACACGTTTTGCAGAGATTCTACAGGTGCTGGTTATGTTTGTTTCAATAAAATGGAATGATTACTTTTTGGTAGCTTGCAAGTATTGCCAACATTTTCTTAAAAGTTAAAGGTTTGAAATTGTGAAATGATGTATGCTTTTCAGTTCGTATTTGATTTGCTGCATGTTTTTGAATGCACTCGGCATATTGCAAAAATGAATCTCATATTAGGAAATGCTGTTTTAGTCATCTATTTATGATACTTTTTCTACTCTAGGCATAGAATAAATACAGCTTTATCATGAGAAAATGTTCTTACTATTTTGGGTATCCTGGGAAGCATTACACTGAGTTATCTCTGGTTTTGGAAAGTTATCCAGTCTTAGAAGCAGCTTTAATAGATGCCAAACATTCCCTCTTATATTTAATGAGCAACACTGAAAATTACTGAACACTTCATAAATTATTTTCATGTATAAAATGAGAGCAAAACAGACAGTAGAAATTCAGAATACATGAAAAATAAGAACTGGTAACCCCAAGTTGCAAAAATAATAGTTAAAAAGTAGTTTCATTAAAAATCAGTGCTCACTCCATTGCAACAGCTTCTCCACTGCTGCAACAATGACGATTTGTCCCAGTTATTAACGTTTATGTAAGTGTATGGAGCTTCATTCTGTTCTCCTAGACAAGAGGGACAATTTTTGTCCAGTGCTCTGAGGTCAGCAAAATACCACTGGCTGAAATGATACTGGGAATGATCATCATGCAATGAATTCTGCCTTGTTAAATTGAGGGAGAGAGATTAAAATGTATCTTATCCCCTTTTTGTAGCTTGGTAAACCAGTACATTATGTGTTAAGTTTTTTGTACTTTGATATAGTATTTTGCATCAGTAGTTCAGCTACTTCAGCTCTAACTTTCTTAACCTGTCAATATAGTAGTTAGTTAAATTTAATTTACTGGATTAGTTAAATTTTTCATAAATAGCAGAAACAGTAAGTCTACCTCATTGTATAGAGGAAGATTCTTTTAGTTCCTCTGTCAAGAAAAGAACATCGTTCGCTATTATTTTCAATGATTTCCAGCCCATAATATGAACCATGTTCAGTAATAGAGCTGTGATTTATTGAGTGTATTTATAATTTTTCTCATTACTGTTAAGTTTTTTGCTTGTCTTTATATTTTGCAAAATTTGAAGACGTTTAAATTTTTTTCCTACCGATGGACAACTGTTGCTTAAAGCCACTGATAATAGGTAACAGTGGAACCCTGCCATCTAGTGAAAACTTGTAGCTAGAGCTTAAAAAATTGTAAGTAACAGTAAAAGGCAAGTGGCCTTGATTACATAAAACCAAAAGTAAAAAGCACAGTAGTTTAAACACAAGATTCCGATTAAGCTTTAGTTTTCCTGGTAAATATGGTCTATACGGTTTTTTTTGATATTCACATCCTAGACTGTGGCACTTAAGTCTGGGTTCTGTTTTACCACTAAAATTTGGGATTTGAGAACTAGCTATATGGTAACAGTTATGCCTTACCTCCAGCAGAAAATCAGCTAGTAAAATATATCTAAATTTGGAAAAATAATACATGCATTTTTAGAAAAAAATCAAAGAAACATGAGTTTGTTTTCTTGCAAATGAACCCAATCAAAAGGCCCGTGTAATGCAATACTTCAGAACCCCCTTTGTAAGAGTACATGCGTATCACCATACATAAGTGTTATAAACATGGTGGATTGGGTGCTTTATGAGTTCCAGATCATTCATTTCTCCACGCTTAAGGGTTAGTCAGGATCAGTGAGATTTGAAAATGGACACTAGTATCTGGCTGAAAACCTGGAACTTAAGAGTTGACAGGCTACAGCTTGCTTTGGGACTCACGCTGTCAGCAGGCTTCACCCTCCTCCCTGGGAAGCCTGGGCTCTCTCTGAAGCACCCAGACCTAGATCTTCAGGTCAGGCACCATGGTCAGGTTGAGGCACGGCAAGGTGGGGGGTCTGCAGCTACACTGTATGTCACCTTTTTTTGGGAGAAGCAATGTTTTCAGCTTTTATTCTCTTACCCGTGAAAACTGAATCTAATAACTTATGAAAGAGTGAAGAATTACTCAACTAATGCATAGTAATTTTTCCTACTGGCTCCAAAATCCAAAGGTTGTGTTTCTTAAACACAATAAAAAATTGTTTGGCTTTGGGTTTTTGTTTTTTTTTTCAGTTCAAGGTTCAGCTTCTCCACTGCTGCACACTAATGTAGCTCCATGAAACCAGTGGGTCATCGCCAAATTACACCAACGGAGATTTTGTCAGAAGTGTATATTTCTGGTTTTGGTGTCTCGGCTCGCAGGAGCTGGGAACGCTGCAGAGGGGTGGCTCGCCTGGTTGTTGACACAACCTGAGCATGGTGTAGCCCTGGACTGCTGCAGAAGGAAGCGCACGCAGGCCCCCGTCGTGAGCAGAGCAGTGGTTGTGATACAGATCAAAAGGGGAGAGGGATGTGAAATGGAGGGAAATTAGATAATCTGTGAAAATGCGGCAGGATACAAAAATCCCCAATTCACACTCATCTACCCTTTTGATAAAGGAAACTTGCTGTTTTTAAAGTTAATGAAATAAGTCACTGCAGTTCACTGCCAGAAGCAACTTTTACCAGTTTGTTTTATGCCTTTTAAAATATTGTTTTATTACATTTATAAAAAGGTATGTAAATCCTCCCCCCATTGTTTGTTGCCTAGCTCTTAAAGCAACAAGTAGCATTCCCACTAAAATCAATGTTTTGCCTGTAGCATGAAGTATTGTCTTCCATTATCATGCAAAGTGTTAACAGAGAGGTAGAGACAAACCTTTTGCCTTCCCAAGAAATATCTTAGCATTTTTTTTCTCACCGGCACATAAAATAGGCAATTTTCATCAGTAAATAATTTTAACAACCATTAAATTAGATTCAAGGCATTTCAATAATTTGTTAGATGTGAGATTGCAACAAATCAATTATTTTTAAAGTATCACAACGTATCATTTTGTTTGTCCATTTTTAACTCTTATTCAAAACATAGGTTTTGAAAACATTTGACTCATTTTCTGTAGAGGCTTACAAGCTGTTTAACACTCCTCCTCCTCCCAACCCAGGCTTCCCAACATCAGCTTACTTTGGTATGTCCACTAATGTTGTAAATACTTTATAAAAATTATTTTCAGTTAAACAGAATTTGTATATTCTATATACTGTCTGCATAAACCAAAATAACTTAAAGAAAATCTGTTTTAAATACCATGTCAAAATACATATTGTGCTAGGAAAGATATCTAATAAGTGAATGTTATTAAAAAAGAAAGATAATCAGGAGTATAAAGCTAAGGAATACAATGGTTGTATCAGGTGCTGGGTATGCACCAAGACACTAAATCATGTCAGTATTGCACTGCAGGATAGCTTTCCCAAAGCAGGAGACGGTTTGGAAATCTCAGTACAACAGTGACCCTAGATGGCTAAGAATTCAAGATATATATGAGCAAAGGGACATGTGATGTCCTTTCTGTGACACTTTCTGTGTCCCTTCTCTTTCCACTGTGAAATATATGAAAAATGCTTTTTTTTTTTTTAATTTTAAATTTATTTTCAGTTTTTAATTTAAATTATATAAAAATTGTATGTACAAAATAATGGATGGTTTTCTGGACTAGCATTTGAAAGAAAGTCCTGTGAGTTCTTCCACTAATACTTAACAATTCCAGCTATGTATACATATGCACATACACACACACATATATAATAAAGCTATGTCCTTTAAGAATATGTAATTCCGTATGGAGAAACACATTGATTTTTTTTTTAGTGCTGACAGATTTTACGTACTTTTTCAGCAACGTTTTTCAACTGAATTTTTAGAAAAATAAAATAGTAACATTTCTCTTCCTATAACTTCTACCCTGCCAGTTTACCAGTGCATAACTACAATCACAATGCCTATCCTCTAAAACGTCAAGTTATTTGAAAGAAGTTAATGGATATTTTAATACTCTTACTAATGTGATTTTGCACGCTGAAAATCTTTGCTCTACTACAGCATTTTCTTATGTCCAAACATACCAAGTATCATGCAATTTTCCATTGTCTTGCAAGTGTTAACTATAGTCCTAATTAATCCTATGAAATACTTTGGTAACTTAGGGTTCAAAACCAACGTCCTCAACTAGACTTCATGCAAAACTTATACAGTTTTTGACTATTTTGCCAATTTCTGAAATAGCTTCTGCTGCTACTGCACAAATAGGAGTTTTACCTTTGGCTCAGTAATGACATGTGACAACTGGCTGCCTGGTCATTTTAGACTTGTGCACTTGTCCATCAAAATGCTCAGATTTCAATTCAAGTCTCAGTTTCATCATTTTGGATTCATTGGAAACTGAAAGTGAAACTCAAAGACTTGGGAACAACCTGAACCAACAGTATGAAAAGTTGATGTCTAAATATGATTACTTAATGCTGGATGTATACAGAGATGGGCTCTGTTGGAGTAGTTTGACTTTCTCCCTGCATTTACCTGAAATACTTGACATGCAGAACCACCCCAAGTGGCTTTCATCCAGTTGACCTTTACACTTAGTCTAGTAGGAAGAAAAAAAGAAGGATAAGGCATGTTAGTATAGTTATGCTTTTGATCCTGAGGTAAGGCAAAGCATGTCACTGTCATGAGAGAGATACATTGCACTTGGTTCCATCCACAAAGTACATCAAAGCTGCTGGATTTAAGGAAACTTGATTTCAAGTTTCTGTCATTCTCTTACCTCGAACATTACATTGGCAAATGTTCGCATTTCCAGGCAGAAAAACTAGGTGAGGAAAAGCTGAGATTCTGCTCACTACATTCTAGTTGAGACATGATCAATATCACTGTGTTACACCTGTGTTCCTAGCTCATTTCAGTGCTAAAGTCACATAGATGAGTATAAACCATTGGTGCTTTTTGCTCCCCTGCTTGCCTCTGCACTGATGGCCCAGGAGCACCATCCTCCTAGTAAGATGAAGGTAAGAGACTGTTCCGTGTTTCAGATCATCTCCAGATGACCCAAGTCATCTTGGAGCTGGAGTTGGTGCTTTGGTCCCATCTGCCTCTGAAAATATACTTATTAACACACAGTCAAATAGGATCTCACTATACGCTAGCGTTGGAAATGAAGATGCTCAGCATGCCGTGTGAAGGCTCAGTACTGAGCTAACATGACCCTGCTGATATTTTCTTATTTGCATCAATTGACATTTTAAACAGAATTGGCATACAACTTCATGCTAATGTAGACAGAGCAAGCCATGTTTAAAACATGCTAGTTGAACTTTGGCACCAAGGAGGGGAGTTTAGAGTTAACCCACATGATTTTAAACACAACTTGCCTTACTTGGACAGTATTTAAAACTGTTTGTTTAAATTTGCTAGCTAATACATTTCCAAACATAGTTTGTTTTTGCAGCCTGGACAAACTCTTACTCTCAAATTCACTCTTCAGGCCATCTGACACAGCTGGTATTTGCTGATATTCAGAAAACTCCGTAAGGCATATTTAAATATTCTTTCACATAAGGAGTTATTGTGGTTTCTTCTATCTTTTCTGGAGAGGATTTTGACTCCATTACAAGCCTTGACCCCATTTAATAACCAATACATTTTGGTACATGTTTAGATGACATAGTTCAGCTTCTATTTAAATAAATGACAAAACTTCCATGGGCAAACTGGGAAGAAGCTGGGCTTTATAGAGGTTAGGTTAATTTATTTTGCAAAACAAAGGAACAAATTAAAGATCTCAAAATCTAACTAAAATAGACCACTGCTGAATAGACTGCCACTCTCTGTTCCTGAAAATCTGCCATTGCTAGCTAGAAAAATAATAAGGAAAAAAAAATCATACACCTTTACCAGCAAAGGTTTATATGTACTTCCAAAGATTAGGGGTCTGTGTTTCCTAGTTTCAAACTTTTGCATTCCAGCTATTGTGCCAGTGGAAATGTTTAGTACTGAAGTCCCATCTAGTTGTTTAAAAACTGCAGGCTGAACTAGCACATGATTGTATACCCTGTTTTGGATATACAGAACTACATACCAAGCTGTTTTTGGCATGCTTTCCACAGTATTTAGGCAAATACAAGCATGCTTTGGATACATGGTAGTATTCATTCGTGCTTGTTTCGAATAGATAATTTTCCAACTGCCATGCTAGGAGACTTTTCAATGGAATAATTCATATTGATTTAAAGTAAACAAATTAAAAAAACCAAACAGTGTATTCCTACTAAATTAGATTAGCTGCTTTGTATAGAGCTTAGCTTCATTTTTTTTAGTTTCTTTGCTGGAAACATTTAAAATACACTGCATGTCATTATTATCTTCCATTGTTCTGTATTTTCTGCCATTGCATTCCTATTGTGAATGTCAATTTAATAGTAAGACTTTTGGCCAAGTTCACATTAAAATATCACAACAGGAAATGTTGTTTACAAAGCCCTTTAGGATTGTGTCAGATTGTTTGAGAGGATACAGCTAGCAATTTATGCATATCATGGAAGGGCTTCCTTCCAAATACAGAACTCAGTGTTTTTCATATTTACAATAGAAATATTTAGAGCAGAAACTACTTTAAGGGACCATATTTCATGGGTTAAATGCTTAGCACTCCATAAAATCAGACTGATTTGCAGAGATAGCTTCAAGTTTAAGAGGAACAATTCTGTGCATGGAATTAAGTGCGGACAAAAATGATAACATTTAGATTGTAACCAGTACTTACGAGCACTGCTTGTTGGCTGGAATGAAACTGGCAGTAAAAAAAAAAAGCCCTGGATATCAGCTTGAAGGTTTTAAATTTCAGACCTAATGTACACAAGTTACACAGTGGATTTCTTTTTCCTTTTCCGTAATTTTTCCCATCTGTCCTATTTCATTAGAATCTGTAGTCCATAATCAGTGTGGATGTTAGGATGAGACTAATGCACATCTAGACTAAAACACTTCAGCTTGCACCAAAATCAAAGTGTTATTTTTTGGTTATCTGCCAATATAATACAGTGTTGAGCACGAAAGCCAAAAATCTTCAAAACACCTCAGCACCTTGCTCTCAGTGGGGCGCTAAGAATAGTGAAGAAGTGGCTGCTTTATTTGTTGCTGATGTGGAAACTAAATTATAACGAAAACCTAGCTCTAAGGTCGCCAGACCCAATGGGCTTATACCCTGAGCTCTATCACATGCTGCAGTCCTGGGCACAGCACAGAATCTTCTTCTCTTGTTTAGCATGGAAACGCTGTCTAAAAATCTTCTTTCTAGTTCCGCAGAAATGTATTTTGAATCCTCTAAGTTTCCTTCATTTGCTATCTCCTTCCTACATCTGGGATGGGGCATCAAATGCACGGGTAACCTTTGTTTCAAAAGAGTTATGTCATCCTGGACTGCTTAGCTGTAGAATCATTATTTTATAAACTTGCCTTTTTGTGAATGTATTTTAGAAATATGGTCCCATTTAGGAAGCTGGACGCTTTTGTTTTTGTAAGCATGTTTTATATTACAATTCATTAGCAGATGAACTGGTGATGGGTCAAAACTATGAAGAAAGTAGATAAACTATGGTTTTCTACACTGCTGGTTTAATTTGATATGTTCTCTATAGCATAAACACGACACGTATGGCATAAATTGCTACAGTATTGAATTTCAAGAAAGTTTCTAAAATAAAGATAATGCAAGACAACCGTATGTCCATTGTGACACGTTACAGTAACAGAAAGAAAAACAAGCAGAATAACGGGAACACTATTTAGTAAGACCAAATTTCCCCTTCCTACTACTCTGTGCCTAATACAAGGAGTATCAGGAACTGTTTGTTATCTGCAGGCAAAGGTGGGAAAGATGAATCTTTATTTTAAAATCTAACAGTTGAAATAGCTACAGAGGAAGCCTTAACAAAGGAGTTGCATTTTTTCCCATGAACTCAATGGGAGCTTTGCCATTGACTTCAAAGGGCAAAGGATTGGGCCTTAGTATGTATAACATAGTACAGTTATTTAATTAGAAGCAGATATCATGAACAAAAATCCTCATTGGGAAGGGTATAGCAGTTTTTGCTAGGGATCTACTTACTACAATTTTCTGTGTCTAGCAGAAGTCATTCCCTTCAAAAAGCCTTAGACTTCAAAATATTCCAATAACTTTGTTAAATAATATAAGTTTTTTCAAGTTATTTGGCAAGTGTACATTTGACTTCCAAGCTGTGTTGGAATTCTTTGTAAGGACAAAGATACTCACTTGAGTTGAAGACACTTCAGTTTGCATATTTATAAGAATGAAATGATTGATAATAATTGGTACTCAACTGGCATTACTAGAAACTAGAGGCTATTTATTAAAGGAATGATAATGCATCAGAGAAAATTTATATGGACATATCTCTCAGTTGCAAATGTTTACTGGTTGAAGGGATTACTTGTAACTGTCCTCTTGCTTTCTTCAACTCTGCAAATATACAGGCTTGTGTTGGCTGAAATGAGCAGGTATTTCTTAAAAAATTTAGATACCAGGGCTTTGCTAATTCACCTCATTTTGCCTGAGAGCTTACGGAACAATCATACAAGCAGCCCATCTGTAAGGTTTGAAGAGTGGAAACCTCCAGATTAGGATAGGGAGGAGGCAAGAGAGAGGAGCGCCAAGCAGCTGTGGGTGACAACCTCTGTGGCAGGCACAGCTGTGGCTGGACACATCAGATGGTAACTCCTTGCGTTGGCACACCCATCTTGTTGTAGATTCACCTTCAACAGTTTAACTGATATCACTTTGGAAAGGCTCTAAGAAAAACCTGCTTTTCTTCTAGAAGGAAAACATCTACAATGGAGCACTGTGCAACAGTAATTATAATAGTTGTCTATACCTGCATAATATCAGGTGTTTTGAAGATGTACTGCAATCAAGGGCCATCGGCTCATGAGTTTTATTAGCTTTACTCAACCACCACCACTGGTGCTCCTGAAGAGATTATCTCTCTCTCTCTAAATCCTTGTCTTCTCTGTCAGAATTTCTTGCTGTGTTTTCTCTTATTATTCTCTTGATAATACTTTTATTTAAATACACAAGTACAGCTACTGAAGGATCATTTTCAGTTAATTCACTGAAAATTGTGGGCAATCAATGCCTCGACCTTCAAACATTGTCACTTGGTTAGAATAGTGCCCATCGCTACCATTGGAATTCCTTTGGACTGAAAGAAATCCAGGAAACTTTCTGCTTTGAATGAAATCTCTCATCACAGAAATCTCTGAACTACTACAGCTTAACAGATGTGGCTGGAATAGACTGATCAGCATTTTGTTCCACAAATTACATTTTCCTATTTTGCAGAGATCACTTCAAAGACTGGCTGCCATAAGACACTGATTTAATTACAGAGGATGCATATGGAAATAATCTGAAAGGGATAAATAGCTTTATATATTATCATATATTCATAATGATCTTCCTGCACACTGAAATAATATTACAGAATGGATAGTGTAAGACCCGCTTATAAAATTCTTCAAATTAGAAAAAAACCTATCATTAAGCATGGATGTTTCAAGCAAATTCTAACACATAATACTATTTAATGTCCAAGATCCTTACTGAGGAGCAGCTGTTTGACTTCCTTCACTGAAAAAAGCCCAGAGTTTCAGAATTGTTGGCTTTCCAAAAAAACTTGATACCTAGGAAATGAGAATGATTTCACCAAAATCCTTGGGCAGTGGAATAAGTATGTCATGCTGATCAATATAAAATGAGACATTCACAAACTTGGAGGGTTTTATTACAATAATTCATAAAAAAATTAAATCATTGGTTTATGAAACAAGATGTTAGTTTTAAAGTGTTATCTCATGGTATCCATACTGTTGGCCAAAGTTAGCCTTTAGATGTCTTGTGCATGTTTAGGAATATCTGGGGAATGATATTAGTCATTAAGCTGAACTGGAAATCACAACAAGAACACTGTTTCCTTTCAAGCCTCCAAATCCCTTTGCTAAGTGAATTAGCAGTGTGCCTTTATATCCAGACTGAATAATCACCTTGTAATGATACTGACATATTATTGATTCTCACTAGATGGTGCTCTTATTCACAGTCCCAAAATCATAGGTAAGTGAATGTAAAGACAGGTACAACTTGGAGAAATTTTGGTTGCTAGCTTTAATGTTTTCTTATTGAAGCTGCTAGGTATTTTTCAGCTCAGTATCTCCTGGACCAAATAACTTCTAAGTGTAGAATTAATGTCTTCAAGATAAATATGTATATAAAACAAGTCAAGAATCTCATAATAACTAATTAATCATTCCAAATCTTCCTTTCACTCTCCATATAATTCCCTGCATACAAATAGAATGTAAGCCCTTAAGGAGGGCTCCATAAATTTGTACTAGGGTTTGGTTTGTGGTTTCATAACATTATAATTAGGACACATTTTTATCTTTAAAAAACTAACTAAAAAGGAGTATTTCAGAAAGCCTTAAGAAAGAGGCAGTTGTAATCCTTTAAAGAGAAAAGTATTTCTACAGCTATTTTACAGCATATTATGAACATTCAGTAGTAATATTATGCACGACTATTGAATATATGTAATGAAATAATAAAAAAAGAGCATCAAACAACATTATATCAAACCTTAGTTTCTTCCAGCCCAATCTGACAATAGCCAGAGCAGACAGGGCTGGGAGCGCTGGAGATGTAAAAAGACTCCCAGGTCTTGTATCCAATTTAAACCAATTTTTGAGCTATATTAAAATGATGTTTTTTTCTAAATTTGTCATTATCCTGCTTTTCCTTTCTCTGCCCTCACTTTCAGTCACAACTTCAGTCTGTAATATTTTTAAGTCATTTTCCAGATCACCAGGATAATGTTACCAAAAGATTTCTGATTTCATGGCACAATTTGTGACTACAAAATGTATTTGGCTTCAAAATCTCTTCTCATTCTACAAAAGTAAAAATTTCCCAAACTCTGAGTTACAGTTTTCTTCCTGTATATTTACAAGAACAGTGAAAAACAACCCAGAGAATCTAAATGTAGTGAAAGAACCATGAATGCCTCTTTTTCTACACTGGCAAGAACAGCACAAAGGGTAAGATAATTAAGCCTGAGGAAACAATTATCTTTGTGGCCTATCATTTTTTTTTGGTGTTCCTACATGAACAAATGGAGCACTGAAATGCATGGCCTGAGAACAATGGTGCCCAGCCCCAAACCAACCTTCAGGGTCATTCACTTGTTGTTTGCTTCTAGGCCTGATTTGCAAAAGAGGCCTGGAAAAGTTGCAGAGACTGGGAATTTGCGCAAATTGATTTTGGGTGCTAATTGACTCAAGCAAAAACTAAAGATGCATTGGCCTGTTCAAATCAGGCTTGAATTCAGGCCTTCTGGATTCCTGCATCAGCCAGCTCTGAAGAACTAAACCCTGGCATGGTTCATCAGCTGCTCAGTGCCAGGATAAAAATAGAGAGACAGAAATGGGATCATGTTTTAGCACAACCTTAGCTGAAACTAAGAAGGGTGGGAAGAAACTCTTCCTCTTATGAAAAATATCTTCTTTTCAGGTGTTGTAGGCAACAGCATGGTAATTAAGCTCACCTAAAATGAGAGCCAAACCAAATCTTTTCTGAAAACTTTTTACGGTTTGAGACACTTTTTTTTAAAGGCTGGAAAATATTCATTTTTCCATGTTTATATGAACACAATTTATTTCAGTGACTAGGTCATGCTGGATGCACACACAGTGACAGTCATGGCTGCAGGAGTTACCTATTGCCTCAGTCCTATGCAGTGACTCTTGGCTGTCTGTTATCCAACTAAAAAGCTTCTTCTAATAGATTTCCATCAGCTCATTATGAGTAAGTCTTCATATGAGACTTGTGCTATCTGGCATCAACACTTTCCAATGAGCATAATCTCTTCAGTAATCCACACGTTATGGGACCGAGTTTAATATCTAGAGATGATCTTTGGTCCGCACGTGGTTGAAATCTTGTGTGAGTAGGTTTCTTTGTGACTGCCAGTCCCTTTTATATTGTAGGACTTTCTCTCTACTGGGAGAGGAAACGATATGCTACAAAGTCCTCTCTGGTTTTATAGCTTCGTAGTATCATAGAAAGCGGTGATCTCCCTCAGGGACTCAGATAATCTCATGTTATACCTGTATGTCACTTAGAGCAAAACCTACATATTGGCCCAAGTGAGTTTAGTTTCATTTAAAAGCTTCCTTGAACTTTTTTGATTTCTCTAGTGTTACTCTGGTAAGATACTCTCAGGCCAGACAATATTTACATGTGCTCAGGTTTCATTTTGGCTATTTCACTTGGCTCCCTTAGGCCTTGTGTACTTCGCGTTTCTCCCTCATTTTAACAAAATTAGTGACAATCTAAACCAGCATCTCAAATATAGATCCTGCCTCAACTGCACTTGATTGGTCAGAAATACACCTGTATGGCTGCTTTGCTTGGACGCAGCACACAGCTAAGCAGTACTTAAAGCAAAATCCTCTCAGCAGGAGCCCCAACTCCATCCTTCAGCAAATATTGGTTATTGTCAAGCAAGTACGTGTATGTCGAATCTGCTGAGGCTGCCCTTGTTGAAATATCCCTTCCAGCTCTGGACCCCTCTTCTTCTTAATGCAGAAAGCTTTGCTGCACTCCTGTGGTGTCAGTCACGGATAAACATTATCACAGAGTAAAATACCTATGCAACAGGTGTGGAATACGGGGTGGGAGGCATGGGGGGAGGCAAAGTCGGACTTGATCTCCTCTTTCTTCTCACAAATTAAGCTCTGGCATCAAGGCTCCTTCCTTCAGGCACAGAGGATGAGATAAAGCTTACTTCAATGTGTGTATTTCTGGTTTCTTCCATGCAAAAAGAAAAGAACTGGAAAGCAATTCCCTCTGATACAGTGACATTAAAATGCTCTTGCTGTGTGTTTTCTTTACATTCATTATTAGGCTTAATTTAATAAGAAAAGGGTAAGTTTCAGGGCAAAATAATAAAGAGAAAAGGAAACTGGACACTGATTCTGACACTGAATTTAATTTATGAAGGTGCTGACCTGTGACATCTGTTTAAAGACTATGCAATCCTTAAAAAGTGTGCTTCCCAGGAAACTTGAGAGATACTAACAGTTCATATAACAGGTCGATTCCCTCAAAATTATATTAGTAAGAAAGGTGTCAGCAAAGTTATAAATATTCTGAGGCAATGTGAGTGAGATTATCTTCTTTTAGGTGAAAAAAAGCACTGTATATTTCTACATTCCTATTCAGTTGCTTAAAATGCGACTTTTGTTCTTCAGTAGATTTTTAAATGACTTCTCAAATCACCAATATGCTGAAATTTGTGTCTGACTGAAGTTCTCTTAAACAAACAGCTATAAGCAGTGCCATGAGATAAAGAGCTACACCACCCATCAATTTCCAGTGTATATAGCAATGTGAATCATAGGGAAGCACTTACTCCAGAAACAAATACAAATTACAGCACCGATCTACATAAATGTCTTTTCAGTTTCTAGCTGTGCCTTCACAAGTTCCTCCTAGCCTTTACTCTCTTTATTTGGTGCTTCGCATGTGGAAGAGTGCCGCAGATCAGGGCTGACTTTGCCATTACCACAGGTTTCCTGACACTATTGTGAACAATCGTTCATGAATACCATGCTGTCATATTGTCAGATATTCCTTCAGATTCTTTTTTCTTTCACGAATAAGCTCTAAAAGCAGCACAACACATATGAGAGGAGAAAACCATATGAGTGGTTTCCATTTCCTCTTCTGCTTCTGTCCCATGTTTCTATGCTTTAAGCACTTTCTATAGATCTAAGGGGAAATACTATATGGAGGATTTTGGTTTTGTAGCTGCCAGAGCCTTAATTTCAGAAGTACTTAGAAAAAGTGCCTCTTAACTCTGTACAAGATTCAGTTGTTACTTTCTTATGTATTAAAGACAGTGCTCACAATAGCAATCAAGTCATGAAGATCCGGCATAGGTTTGGATCCATACATCATTTAGTAGTTGAAAAATATGCAGGATATCTTTTAGCAAAAATGGAGCAACATTAGCCACCCGAAATGAAAAGGAATGCTGTTGTCCCAAACTAATATAACTAGGGCTGTCAAAAACCTTTCTACGACTGTGTTGGGGTGAAATATTCTGATGGCAAGCAGGTATTTCATAGCCACGTGTTAATCTTCTTAAACAGGATGAGTTATTAAATTAAATCCTTAAAATGAGTAGCTCTTTTATGTGCACTTATATTTTCCAGATGTTTGATACAGCCAAGATTATTCTGTTCGTTTGCATGTGCTTGTTTCTTTTGTTGTTATTTTTAGAAAATTCTTTAAAACTTACTATTATTCTAACATATGAGTAACATTTGAAAATCTTTTTTGTCTTAGTTCCATAGCATTTTTAGTTCTCTTTCTTAATCCTTATTTCTATTATTTGTAGTTTTGGAAGAAGAGACAAAAGAACAGAAGCCTATCGTGACTTCAGGTTCTAACATTAATTTCAATAACACTGTTTAGACTAGGCCATACCTCTGTGGTATAACTCTCCAGAAGCTGATGCAGCTATGCTAGAAGAACTGTAGTGCATTTTCAACAAAGCTCAGGGGGAATAAATAAAGGTTACATGAGAGAATATGACTGCAATTTGCAGTAACACAGTATTCTTCAGAACTATCATACTCTTATGGCAGGTTTCAAATCTTTACTTTTTCAAAATATGAATGTTTGATAGCAGCAAAATCCAGGATTTAATTTAAAATAGCAAGCAAATAGGATTTTGCCCTAGTTTTTGTCACCACTAGTTGACTTTAACATTTACACGGAAATTTAGTGACACTATAATACACAGGAACGTCTTTAAAAAACACAAAGCTTTCTACATGTACTCTTCCATTATAAAAATATCTAAGGTACTGACACTTTCACACTTCAGTTCCTTTTCTTTAGGAAATGGAGATGTACCCATAAATCTACTATGTGTGACTAGCTCATTGGTAGACCACACTTGACTGCTATGCTGTATTTGTGAGCTATGCATCACTTAATGGAACCAGCAACAGTGGTGATATTTGTCTGTCATATTTAGTAGTATGTTTTATAAAAATTATATCTATGCTAAAACTGAAAACTGTGCATCAAATGTAAATAATACCATTTCAAATTGTGATTTCATTTTTCAAGGCCCTTCCCTCTTGACAAAACCCGAGTGTTGCATTCAGCACATGTCTGTGTCCCTGCTGAGTCAGCCCGTGAGTAATCAATCCCAGCAAGAAACGTGTACCTGGAGGTTCTGACCACCTACAGTAATCTCACTTTTCAAAAATCCATTTGGAGGAGAGAGATTACTAATCAAAGTCCTAATCAAATTCAAACTTGTGCTTATGATCTGATTGCCTTAGTTACCCCATATCCCTTTCCTCTTTGAAAGCTTTGTTGGGAAAATATTACTTTGCCTCCTAGAAGGCACAAATAGTGGTGCTCTTGCTATAGGATTGATGCATTTCATGGATGTGTGGGCTGCAGTCTTCTGTGTATATAACTGCATCCTTGACTTAGTCAACATGTCTTAAAGCTGGCACAGATTTTGGCCAAAGGTCATTGAAGTACTTCAGAATCTATCTGGGATAGAGATATCATATTATGCTTGGATTAGTACATAATAATAATACTTCAGAGGAATATAATTAAATAAAATCATAGAAAATGTCTGCCAAAGATCTGCTTGAAACAATACTCCACTTTCTTATATTAAGAATTGTTAAAAATGGCATCACTGAAAA
The DNA here is from genome assembly GCA_013399435.1 of Arenaria interpres. Lineage (NCBI taxonomy): Eukaryota > Metazoa > Chordata > Aves > Charadriiformes > Scolopacidae > Arenaria > Arenaria interpres. The sequence goes on from VXAK01005955.1 coordinate 20,735, forward strand.
ACAACTGGCTCTTTCCCAAGCTACATGCCATTTGGATTTCCTTGAAAATTCAATCTTTACAGTTTCTGAATAATGCAACCATTGTAATTTGAGGACGCTCCCCTGCTGGTTTTGATTAATTTATTTTAACAACACAGAAGAAGTCTGCTGCAGCTCCTCTGGTAATATAAATCTGTGCTACAAAGAATTCTGTTGTCTCCACCTCTCTAATAAACTATACTGTCAGGGGTTCAGAGCTAAATGGATGGCAATACAACTTAAACAATTCATCTCTGCTTTTGGTCTGAATTTATTATCAGGGTTTTTTCCCCTTCAACCCTTAGCTAGTTTACAACTCTTCTTATTTCCCATCTAAGTAACACATCCAGTTAAATATTTCAGCTTGTATGCATTAGCACCAATTTTACACGTTTAAAATTAGTATCTTTATTCTGTACACAGCTCTGGGGCCTGCAACATAAGAAGGACATGGACCTGTTGGAAGAGGTCCAGAGGAGGGCCACAAAGATGATCAGAGGACTGCAGCACCTCTGCTGTGAGGACAGGCTCGGAGAGTTGGGGTTGTTCAGCCTGGAGAATGAAAAGGCTACGGGGAGACCTTATAGCCCCTTCCAGTACCTAAAGGGGGCCTGCAGGAGAGATGGGGAGGGACTCTTGATCAGGGAGTGTAGCGATAGGATGAGAGGTAATGGTTTTAAACTGAAAGAAGGTAGATTTAGATTAGATATTAGGATGAAATTCTTTACTGTGAGGGTGGTGAGGCACTGGAACATTTTTCCCAGAGAGGTTGTGGATGCCCTATCCCTGGAGGTGTTCAAGGCCAGATTGGATGGGGCTTTGTGAAACCTGGTCTAGTGGGAGGTGTCCCTGTCTAAGAACATGTGGATACTCTAGCATTCAAGCAGTGTGATGAGTTTGGGGAATCATACAGCACTTTCTGTAATAGAAATTGCTGTGTTAGCTTACTTATGGAATTATGTACTCTCGAACTGTTTTCATTCCACATAAATATTAAATACTTCTTTGAACTAATTTATTTAAAATATTAAGTAAAATGAAATGAAACAATTTCCAAGCTGTTTCCTACAGATTTCTGGTAAACTAGCTGCTCATTTGACATGTTGCATGTGTAATTTCAACAGTACCCCTATGTGTGAGTGTATATACAGATGCTTTAGGCTAACATTAAACAATGTTCTATAGCTACGAATGTTTTTGTAATCCAAATAAAGTAGGTAGTGTTTTTATAACTATCAATTCTTGGGTTATGGAGAATGTCTTCAAATAGAAATGGAAAGAGGTTTATCATCACAAACAGGTCTCATTCCCTTAAAAGGAAGTTGTTTCTTTTTTCTTCTGCTTCTTTGGAGAACTGGCTACAAACTGGGAATGGTTATTGTATGACTCATTTCAGAAGAATAGCTACAGTGTAAAAAGTTCAGAAAGGATTTTAATAAAACCAAACTGAATTATCTTCTGTTTTGGGCAGGATAAGGATAGTTTTAAAGAAAAAAATACCAAATTTTTCAGAATGTTGTAAATCAACATAATACTGTAGTATTTTAAAGGGAAGAAACAAAAGGTCAGGAAAGAATAAAACATTTACTCCTAGTTTCAGTTCCACAGATAAGACAGAAATCTCCTTTCATAGCAAACTTTACATTTACTTTATTCTGGTCTGGCCTGGGAGTGAGCTCCTGCACCCATCAGCACAAATTCCTGCCAAAATCACACAACAAACTTGGGAATCTTCACTCAATTAGCTATGCACAGATAACGTGACTTTTCTACTGCACCCCAAGTACTTTAGCTACTTGAAAATTCCTCAAAACCCCGACACTGTAAGTCAAACTGTTTGCAATAATAAAATTATTTCAAATAAAACAACATTAACGACATAAGCAGCTATGCTGTGGACATTGGAGACTGCAAATGTTACAAGCAAATATTATTGTATTCCCTCTGCTGCTTTCCCCTCAATGGCTTAAAGGATACAATAGTAAAGTAAGGACAGGAAACGGCCCTTTCCTTCTTAAATGTCTGTTATTGTTTCTGATTCAGCATTTGAAACTTTTAGCATAACATAAAGACCTGAAAGAGGTAGTCTCATGCCTTTCTAGCTTTTGCTCACTGTGCCAATCGAAGGGGAGGCTAATGAGAAAGTAAGAGGCAGTATTCAGGTAATCATTGTATCCTTTCTTTACAACCCCTGTCTTAGTTTTTACAATTTTATATATGAAATCAGGTCTCCAACACGCCACTTAAAGTTCTGCTTTTCTGTGTGCTGCAAAACTCAAATATCCTCTATTTCATTTACAAAAGGGAGAGACACTGGTGTTATGTCTCACTGGGCTAAGTCTGAATAGGGTTTGTGGTCGTTAATGTTAGGAGTATGCATAGAAAAAGTGCTCACTAGCTGGTGTACGTATTTTCAAGATGCAATAGCTGGGTGAGGGATGCTGACTGTTCAGCAAGTGTTCCAAGCAAGACATGGAGAAATGCAATGTTTTTTTAAAGTTCACTTCTAGCTCTTTACATATTGCTATGCTAGCAAGAGAAGGTTGTACACAGCACCATGAACTGTGAGAGTCTGCTACATAATCCTCTTTTTAAATAGTTAAGTGCTTAGATGTTTTTATCTAAACCCCAAGCAATAGGGTCAGGATAGCCTATCTATTGTGATAGTCAAGCACAGTTTGATAGTTAAAGATCTGCTGAACAGTCTGTAATAGTTTGTGTAAGAATAAGGTTTGTCTATTTAAAGCGTGTGAGATTAGAAGGGCAACCATGCTAATCACTGCATGTGGCTGCCAAAATTCTGCAGAAACCATCTGGAGGGAAACACAGTATACTGAAAAACATTATTTCATCTAAAAGTTATACCCTAAAGGAACAAAAATTCATGGGATAAGTCAGTAGTTTCAGATCATACTTCTCACCATGCAGTCTAAAGACTATGCATAAATAATTTACAATTTTTCCACTCTAAAGAAAGACAATAATTTTTCAGTCACAACACAAAGGTGTTATTATTTTTAAAGATTTTTATGTACTTTGTCTTAGTGCACATATATTGCAAAGGAATTTGCTGCATTCGTCACTTGAAGCCAAGGCATATTCTGTGTTCCTTTAAATATCAAGCTACTATTATGTAGCTTCATTTTGATGTGAAATTACATGCCCAGTAGTGTGTGGCCATTTAGATAAAGTTTCCAGAAGTGCTAGAAGGATTATTTTTAATTTCTCATGCTTCTAGCAGTATGGAATTTTTCCCCGAGTGTTCCTCCTAAGATTGGTCCAACCGAGGCTGAAGCTAATAGAAAGCAACCAAATGATTTCAGTGGGAGTTTCACATTCAGAAAGCAAAACTAGAACAGTATTTTGGCAAGACTGTCCATGTATCTAAATTCCCACTCCTAGGAAGTTTACAGGAAAATGCTGAACATTTCAAATTGTCGTGAGACTAACTGCATTTGAATCTTTTTCTGAATATAAATAGAATATTCTTTAGTCTTCAGAGATAAATTTTAAAAGAAAAGATGCTTCAAAGCCCTCTCCAACCCTCTTCCACCTTGCTAAGGTTTGATCAGTTGAGAGTGTCCTGGCCAAACAAGCTTCGTGAATGTATCACAAGCACTCAGTTTTTTGCAAACCCAAGAATCTTGCATAACTTCGGATGACTCTATGCTTTACAGTATAGCTCAGGCTTTACAGTATAGCTTGGACTGTACTGCAAAGGAGAACATGCACTGCTGATGCTTATAAGGTACCTTTGATGATGAGAGATCTACAATTTACCATTGCAGTAGATTGGGGATAGACAGATTTTTAGAATTTGGATATTTTTAATGGATTTTTTAAAAATATATTTTGTAGATCTCACATTTAAATAAACATAGGGGTGAAACTGTTGTTCTGCTACTACTGTCCCCTAAGGCTGTTGAGTGTGGGGTCCTGCAAGGTCAGTATTTGAGAAGGAAGGGCAAGGGGTCCTGCTGCGGGGAATGGGAAGCCAGGTGGGACCTCCTTGCCTATCTAGAGCTCTGCCTGATACCAAAGGGACAGATACTGCAAAAGACTGCAAAAGAGAGTCTGTGCTTCTTTTAAAGGCCTATCCCGGACCTGGTTCCCAGAGAGCTGTGGGAGGCAGAAGGTTGGCAGGAGACAGGGAAATAGTTCAGTTGAATTCAATTAAGAGTGCATCAGTAGAACTAAGTGAACTATTAAAATAAACAGGCTCCCTATATCAGAAATGGGTATAACCACAGAAAATGGAGCAGTCACAGATTTGCTTTACAGTATATTGAGTTATTAGTGCTGTTCAACATGAGCCACTGCACTGCACATTTGCAAACATCCTCAGGACATGGTAATGTTTAGGGCTGCACCTGTGGCATTGGCCCACCTTGGCCCATCTGACATCGGTAACTTTTCAGGGTCCGTAGCAGGCAGTGATACAGCAAGGCACTAATTTTTCACAGAGAGTGAGGAGCTGCCACCTTAGTTTGTGGATGAAAGGAAAACAGCATGAGAGAACAGGATGGTGAGCAAACCCTTCCTTCCTGCTTCTGCTGAGGACTCCTGCTGGACACTGGCAGAGAGGGCAGTGGTTTCTCTAGAAGAATGACTCCAGATTTTTAAAATATCCTGACCACCAGCCAGGATATAACCCTAATCCAGTAGAAATAACCCAACAGTCTACTAACACCTTCAGATACTCTGGATCATTTTTCCTCTAAACGTTAACTACGTGATTTAATGAGAGATATTTTCTTATTTAAAAGAAAGCATCATGAGCATTTCCTGAAGACTGTAGGTTTAATTTGTTCAGCAGTGGTATTCATAAGCAAGCAAATACCTGATTTTAATTTATAACAGGCATTGCACTTCATACTAAAGCCAGAAGCTTGGGCAGAAACTGGTGTAAGTGAAAAGGTACTGCTCGCAATTGAGACAAGTGGGTTTTCTGAAGGGTGTAGCAGAATATTTTCCTACTGCTTAGACTTCTTTGTTTGACAGTAAATTTTGAAGATAGTTATGTCTGAGTGAAAAAGCACAGTGAAAAAATGTATTGACATATGAGGACAGTTAAGAAAAGGTCATATATTGCAAGAGATTGTTAGATCATATATTCAGGAGAATAATACACTGTCCTACAGAGACAACATAGATACTTATTACTGTTGAACAAAAAAGTACCTTGTTTTTTGGGTAGTATTCTGGAATTATGATTTCCTGCTTAAAAACAAGAATAATAGAGATAACTCTTCAAGTTAATGAAGAGAACTGAAGGAATCAAGCATCCCAAAAAGTTTTGTCCAGGAAGCAGCATACATTTTGTATATAGAGAAAAATATTCCAAAGAACATGTAATGATAGTCTATTAAAAATGTTACCTCAAACTGTCCTAGAACTTGCAGTTGAGTTCCCCTATTCTTCAAAGGTTCAAAATGACAAGTTTTTGCAAAGCAGGGTTCTCAAAGTTTGCAAAAGCCCAATCATTTAGTTTATATTTTTCCCAGTGCAAAGCAAATGACTGACAGAGGTCAAATATGCTATTTAATTAAGTCCTATTCCCTAGTCCCTTTCCTGTTGCTGCCTCCTCTTAGTGCTCCATTCTACAGGTTTCTGAATTTTCCTATGCATTACTTAGCAGTCTCAGCTCATAGCAACACAAAATTACTCACAGCACCAGCAGAACTTCAACATGCTGTATTTTGGAGGCCTAAACACTTCAATTTAGAAAAGCAGTAAAAACAGTCCTAGGCTTTCAGTATGTATTTCAGTATGCATGAGAACAAAATACAGGTGAGAATACTTCTGTTAGTTCAAATTAATAAACATAAGTATGGTCTTAAACAGGTTCCATTCTAAAAATGCGAATTCCTATACAGAGGTTAACATCCTGAGCACTAGGATTTAAACCAATAATTATGGAAGAAAACTTAACAGCTAATTCTGCTGGAGAAAAATTTCCATGCTTATAATTTAAAATGGTTTTTTGCTTGCTTTTTAGCAATCATAAAGACAAACTGAAAATGTTTGAAAGATTTCCCATCCCCCACCCCCCAAATAATACCTTTTTTCGTTATGGATCAGTGGTGCTGACAAATACCTCATTTTTGCCAGGAGCTAAAATACTAAATAGCGATCTAGTCCATTTTTGACAGTACACATGCAAGAAATGGCCACATCTGTAAAACACCATTTTTTAGCATGCTCCTTAGAATATCTAAAGTTAAAACTGCGAGAGAAAGCACAGCTAGTTTCAAACCTTGTTCTAAAGCTGCAATAATTACTTCTGACCAAAACCAGACTGATGCACAGAACAAGAGTGACAATACATACTAATAATCAAACTATATGAGCAGTTGTGTACTCTTAAAAAGCTGCAGTGCAAGCCAAAAAGTTAGAAATAATATTCAAGCTTCCTATCTCGACCCATTTGAGACTTCTGCGATACAGGTGAGATGGCTGTAAAATTTTGCACTTACAGATTTTGAGGGATTTGGATGCCAGAACCAAATTCTTAGCTTGGTCCCAGGACTGTTCCAGCAAACTCTTTTTAGAAAAATATTTCTCTTCTGTATAAATGTCATCAGCAGAACTGATTGATGTTAGAGGAATTATGCTGAAGAGCTCCAGTGGAAGAGCTGGTTCCACTGATCGTTGCAGCAGATAAAAAGAGCTGATGAGGGGGTCAGGATGAGTTAAGAGTCCACACGGAGTAGTCCCATTTAGCATTACAGGCCAGGATCTAATTTATGAGTCAGATACAGCTTTTTCTGGAAATATCCATGACCTTGGGTTTCAAACTACTGCTCTTTATCTGCAAACTCACTTTTCAACATATTTGAGATACTAGGTGGATCAGTTCTGAACACATTTTGCAGTCAGAGCCTCATCTAATCTCACCTTTCCCTTGTCCCTGCCCAAGCTCAAACACCTGGAGTGTGCTCCTCCAGTCTCCTTCTGCATACAGAGACATGAGCATACAACTTGTGTCCTTGAATAATCCACTTACAAATACTCTGTCTAAAAATTTGTGTCCAAACATCTTGCATTGCTTAGGCTCAGCTATCTCCTAAACTGCATGTTCTCCTACTTCCCTCTACTCTCCACTTGTCTTTTCAGTCCTTTTCCTCTATCCTTCCAAACATACCAAAAATATATAGATCCTCTTTTTGGCAATTTCAACCATGTGAAACAGCTCTATTGTTCTTCCCCTCTGTTTACTTTACTGGCATATATACACCTTTCCTGGCATTTTTCATTCCTTCATCTGGTGGATGAGAAGCTCAATATTAGCTGGCAATGTGCAATCGCAGCCCAGAAAGCCAACAGCATTTTGGGCTGCATCAAAAGAAGCGTGGCCAGCAGGGCGAGGGAGGTGATTCTACCTCTCTACTCTGCTCTCATGAGACCCCACCTGGAGTACTGTGTCCAGCTTTGGAGTCCCCAACATAAGAAGGACATGGACCTGTTGGAAGAGGTCCAGAGGAGGGCCACAAAGATGATCAGAGGACTGCGGCACCTCTGCTGTGAGGACAGGCTCGGAGAGTTGGGGTTGTTCAGCCTGGAGAATGAAAAGGCTACGGGGAGACCTTATCGCCCCTTCCAGTACCTAAAGGGGGCCTGCAGGAGAGATGAGGAGGGACTCTTGATCAGGGAGTGTAGCGATAGGATGAGAGGTAATGGTTTTAAACTGAAAGAAGGTAGATTTAGATTAGATATTAGGATGAAATTCTTTACTGTGAGGGTGGTGAGGCACTGGAACATTTTTCCCAGAGAGGTTGTGGATGCCCTATCCCTGGAGGTGTTCAAGGCCAGATTGGATGGGGCTTTGTGAAAACTGGTCTAGTGGAAGGTGTCTCTGCCCATGGCAGGGGGGTTGGAACTAGATGATCTTTAAGGTCCATCCCAACTCAAACCGTTCTATGATTCTATGATCCATCAGGTGTCTCGGGGAAAAGAATTGATACACGATGAAGACTACAGTTCTATCTGGGATAGTAAGGATTATCAAACGCAGAAGAACAGAAATTTAAATGTATTAACTGCTTTGCTACAAATACTGTGTGCACAAGAAGATATAAATGATAATGACAGTAGATTAAACTTGGTTCACAAGCCTTCAAACATACTCAGTATGACATTCTTTTTCATTTATGCAGCTGAGCAACTATACTTCAGTCAGCGGGCGGGGGGTCTAAGAAAACTATTTGGACTGCATAACAAGAACACATCTGTACAGTTGAGATAGCTTTGAAGATATGCCCAATTTGGTTTCTTGAGTTGTTTTTTTCTCATTTAAATAAGCTTAAGACTTTTCTAAAAGAATCTTACTATCACTTCTACCCCTCACACCAAAAAATACCCCTCAAATGAAAGCACTATCAGAAAGTCATGTAAGCATTTTTATGGCCAAATACATAAACTGCTTAACCATTCAAGTCACAAAATAGTACAGTATACACATGAAAAATTGGATAAAATTAGTTTATGTATTATGCATTCAAATGACCATCAGCCAAACATATTCAAAAGTGTTGATATGAAATACAGATTCCCAGATTGCCAATTCCCAGTGAAAGTCACCTGTAACTGTTTGCAAATAGCAATATCCAATTATGGTAATGCTTCAGTATTTAACTAGGCTTGGCAGAGAGAAGCAAGAACCAAAATATACTCATATTCTGGCAATCCACAAGGCAATGCACAGAACTTTGAATTCTATAGCATTAACCTTCGTGTCCTATATAGGATTTTTTTTGGTCTAGATTTCTTTGTGTTCAATAACGTAACTGCTCACTGGTTGAAAATGATAATAAGCTTCATTTTAAGTGCAGTATAAGAATGCAGTCACGAATGCTACTTCACTGCTTGTCCATAAGGAGGATTGTAAAGGGTTTGTTAGACTCTTAAAGAAAGCAGTCTGTTGGCAGCTACCTTTCAGACAGAATTTGCTAGTATTACTGATTTACTACATTTGTACACAAAATACTAATGTACCTAAATTTCATGATAGTGTGTCGAATTCTCATGCAACATAAGTGTTCTAAGCATGCAGTTTGGAAGGGCTGGATTGTATTCAATGCTTTGGGAAAGTCCCAGTTCTTCCTGTGCAGCTAAATTTGGAAAGCAAGAGATGCCAGATATGCTCTGCAGTAGTTTATGTGCTTGTATCAAGAACGTTATGCTTCTCAGTACAAGTCAGACCCATGCTATCCCATGACATAGGACACGGGCTTTCATACACCCAGAGCATCTGTGGTGCACACTGAAGGGAAAATGGTTTGGAAAAGCTGCCTGACACTAGCAACAGCAACACCATTCCTACCAAAGAGCAAACAGCCAGATATGGCTGGGGTTCCTCAACAGGTGCATGACATCTCCCCTACATAGGTAAATAAGTGGAAACACTGGGAAGATATTTGCCATTTTCTTTCTGTTTTTTCTGTCACTCATTATATAGATGTAAATTTAAATGTTTGGGCTTAAATTATTAGAAATTCAGATTCAAATGAATCTAAATGTGCAACTGTTTTTTGGCTACATCTAAATATTTTCTTTCCTTCCTCCCTTTTGCTGATCTTCATCAAGCTGATCATGATGAAGGAAGCTTCATCATGAAATCTTTTGTGTCATTAGAGTTCACTGGAAACTTCAGGCTTCCAGTTCTCTGTAAAACTTGCATTTGACTCTCACAAGGATGCAGTGGGTAAAGCATAGAGAAATTTCTTTACAAAGACCTCCTGGTAGCTGTACTATTAATTCTCCTGTGGTCACTGTCAGGGAGCTTGCTCCTGTCCTCGCAGAACAATCCTCTTTCACAAGTAACTGTACACCGTAGAGCTTGGTGGAAGCATTACATGGAAGGCCTGTCATATGTTATTGCAGTCTTATCTTTGAGCTTTTTTTCCTTGGATGAGTTTATTTTTTTAATCCTAACACAATTTTGATATAATTTTTGGCCAAGAAACAAGGGTAGTTTTGTGCCAGAACAGGCCAGTATAATGTGTCAGAACCTATTTTCATCTGCTTATTTAAGTTTTCCAGAACAACATTTTAGCCCTTCCCACCATACAGAACTATGCCTACCTTGAATGGTTTGTTTATTTGTACTCAGGATAGCTAGGCAACAAGTGGGCAACAAATACCTGTGACTTGGTAAAACTGCACTGTATTAAGGTGCACATGTTCAAATTTTTTAGAAAATGAAATTGAATGCAAAATCTAGAAAAAAAAAATTAATTTGGGGGTTCTGATGTTATCTTCATCTCTTTTTTTCAAAAAATTAATACTGCTATGACCAAGTATCACTGACAGAAACAATAGTAGCTTTAACTTCTGATCCAAATCCTGCAGATCCTTGGCATACCTAACTCATATACGCTTCTTTTACCATCAACTGAAGATCCAGTTTTGCTTAATCCTAACCTACTCCCCATTAGAATACATCGAGAGCAATGCACGCATGGCCTATCAGCCACCTAAAATGACTTCTTGCCAGAGGAAGTTTGTGGTACCTGTTGAGCTGTGGCTCTGCACAGTGGGGTCTAGCATGTTACAACACCAGGCACACGGTGGAGCCTCAAGTGTGAAGTCTGTCAGGCTGTGTGGTTCACTGTAAGGTCGATTCATGTGCCCCTGTACCGCAGTACTGGAACTGGGAGTACTGGGGACCACAATGGAGGGATACAGGAGCCACTCAGACACATTCAGTCAGGTGGAAACCGATTTATTAGCCCAAGCTCAGTGCTATTGCTGCAGTCAGCAGAGGCAAGGAGGACACTGCAGCTGACTCCGGGAGCAGGGTGAAGTGGATATAATAGAGAACAAATCTTGCCAATTTTTTCAAGTATGGCTTGGCTGCAGAACTGTTGGGAATCATTACTGTATAATATATTAGATGTGACTGAACAAGTTAAATTCCTTGTTTTCTTGGACAATGAAACAATCTTCTTTCTTTAATGTATTATAAATTACTGTAAAATACAAATTGAGATATGCTGTTGATATGTGGGTTTTCTTTCTGGTTTTGTTTGGTTTGGTTGTTATGCCTGGTTTCTAACAAAGCATAACTTTCAGTCCACATTCATGTCAGCAATGGCCTTATTTGAAACAGCAATTCTTCTCAAGGTGCCTCGCAGGGTGATGACCCTTAATTCCAGACATCCCAGAATTGATTAAAGCCACATGAAACAAGTTCATCTTTGTAACCCTGTACTAGTATATTGCCTGCTTTCCTCAAACACACAGAAAGCCTTTTTCTAACTCTACACTAACTCATCTTTATGTTGGTCACATTTTCTTTAACTCTGTCTCTCTATCACAGTTCAAGCCCCAAACCAGGTACAGAATTACAAAGTACACTAGAAGCTAGATCAAAAACAAGATCAAGAATGAAGTTTGGAGTGTCACATTTATTCCTCTAAGAAAGAGTCCTTTTGTGAGACATTTGTCCTATCTATATAGTACATGTATTCTATCTATATATTTTTAAAGTAAAATAGAAAAAACCTAGTATTTATAAATAGAGTGAGAATCTCAGGAGTAAAGAAAGTCCATTTTGCTCTTTCTCAGTTTACTTCATACACAAGACCATCATACAGGGGAGGTAGCATGGAGCCTGTGTAAAGATTTGTCTGACTAGTGACTTGTGAGTTAGGCAAGAAAGAACCTTCCAGTGTTGTCTCTATAAAAGCAGACATCTTCCTCTGTGCTATCCCACAACATCAAAAACATGTGCTGTCAAGGAGGACAATTATTACAATCACAAGCATTCCTCCTGAATGAGGAGGACAGTAATTTTCCTTTAAATGCAAGACCTAACCATCTTTTCATATAAGACAAGATATGCTCTCTTCTGCCTTTTATCTTCCCTGGGGTTATAAGGAGATGAAATCATGCACTTCAAATCAGTGGCTATTCCTTTCCCTCCCAAAAGTAGCTGGCTAGAAAGGAGAGGAGGGGAAAAAAAAAGGAGCAGAGGAATTTGATAAATCATTTAAAAAAAAAAAAAGAAAAGAAAAAAATGAAGGCAACACACAACTGCCATCACTAGTAGCTGTACAATCATTAAAGAGGAACTATGAGAAACTAGTCTGGATTTAGTACCCATTTTAAGAGAAGAACAACAAATATAGTACAAGGCTGTTCAACATAAGACAAGCTATGGCCCCAGCCATATTATCATAGTGATATGGAGCACCTAAACCCAAAGAAAAGACCACCCTGTGTGAATTCTCTTTCCCTGTGGGTGATCACTGCCTTCCTTACTGCTGTTTTCATTCTGTTTGGAGGTCAAAAGAAATCTTGTTGGTTTGGTCCATCTTGCTTTCTCAGGCTTTCACATATAGTTTATTAAAAGTTGGTAAGATCTTTAATGATCACAGTTTTGTGATTCCCATTTAAATTCCCAGCCCCCTTTTCCTTCCTTCTAAAGCAGCTGCTCTGATCAATTACAGGCCTTGTACTGATTCAAGTTCTTGAAATCCCACTGAAGATGACTCAATCCAATGGGATACTCATGGAAATGGATTAATAATGCTATCTTTACTTTCCATATCCACATTAACATCTTTTTATCCATCTTTCCTCATCCTGGGGGAAAAAAAAGTCCTACCTGCACTTAACTTTTTAACTGATAAAGAAATCAAGCATTTCTAAAGTTTAAAATCTCAGTAGATCCCCAACTCCATCATAGAATTATCACTGTTCAGTGCTTTCAAGATGAATCCAGAGTCAGTATAAAACATATGAAATAATGTGCAAGGCATTCTCCAGTATGATAATATCTAATTTATCATAATTGTTTCAAGCTCCTAGTCATCAAACTAATGCTGAGCGCTATTTGCTTACTTGAGAGCACCACATACTGTGCTTTTCTGACTTTCACAGTAGATATCTATTGGTGATTACTTGCAATAATAATCTGCTTCCAAACCAGTGTGTATTAGCTACAGCACATACAGCACAAACTCAGGCTCTGAATATGTTAAGCAAGGCCACAGAAATTATCTTAAACTCCCTCCCCCAAAAGTTGTCAGATACAGAGGTCTTTTCTTTAAAGAAGAAGATGCAGACATAAGTTGAATTGATAAAATACTAACCAAAACAGAGATTTTCTAATTTATCTTCTTTCCACACATGTGTGTGTTTTCTGAAGGCTGTGAAGTGCAAATTATCCCCAGGGCTAAAAGCAAATTCTTCACATAATAAATCCTAAGCATAATGTGGACAGTACAGTTACAACACAGTGTATAAAATCAGTTGATCCTCTAATAGTTCAAATTCTAGCTGAAAAAATAATTCTTTTCATTGAATTATGAGACAGGAATCCATTATGAGCCCTGGAAAGCAATTCAATCTGACTAATTTTTCCATCAGTGTAAAAAGCTTGTAACCTTGCCTGAACATTAAATTCTAGATTAAAAAAACACAAAAAACCACTTTAAAAACAGAAAAGTAATTTAACACTGTTTTTTAAATTGTGGTTTCACTTTCTGTAGGAAGGAAATGTTCCTGTGGGGATCACCTGAAGGAATGCCAAATATCCATAATAGACTTTAGCACTGCATTTCATATAGTAGTGCAAACCTTTTCAAAAATCAGCAAACTAGGAGAACCTTCCCTCAGTTTCAAATGAGCCTGAAATTGCTTTGTTATTTCTTCAGGTTTCATGTAGAACCAAGTGAAACAGAGCAATTTTAATTGAGTTTTGCAAGGAGATTTGTTTTCATTCAAATTCAATGTGTTTACATGGACATATACACAGAAGGCAAAATTTAAGTTTTCACAGCCATGCTTGTGACTTTGAAAGCTATAAAAGCTACATACTTAAGAGTTCCTAATTGAATAAAGAACAAGTATCACAACTATCTTCCTCCTCTAAACATCTGAAGCTACTAGTATTCATTTATCATAATATTTGATTTGTTAAACATTAGCATTAGTTATGTTTATAGAACGAGCATCTTTGAACAGGCTATACAACAGCAATTAACATAGTGAAATTCAAAATACAGCCAACAGAAGTCAAAATTTCTTTATATGGATTCTATTGCCACATTACAGAATCATTTCATATGACCCTATGAGACCACACAACTTAATGCCAGCAGCATTTGTTATACCAGTCCAAAGAGCAAATCCTCTCAGCATCTAAAATACCAAGGCTCTTTTTTTTTCCTTTTGCAAAAGGATCGTAACTTGAGTTCTAAATTTAATCTGCTAAGGTGATTTCAAGTATTAAATTTCTGTATATACTAGAGAAAGAACAGGACAGAATAAAAAGTACACAGCAGCCTCACAGAGACCATTGGGGAAATGCTGAGTCCCATTGACAACAACAACAGAAAATGTACGTTTCTGCAGTTAAAATCTGGAGCCAGTCAGGAACAGATGCTTTGTTACCACTGCGATGAGTTTGGGTTTCCATTCAAAGGATTTAGAAACAGAGATGTGGAAAAAATTAACTGTAAAGAACCACATTGGTTATTTCACGTAGGTTGTTCATCAAAAGAGTAGCAGGAAGGTTGTATCATCTCTTTTTAATGTTCAGAGATGGATTCATGTACAGAGCTCTATGCCACAAACCAATATATTTCTTTAGCAGAGTGTGCAACTTAGAATAAACTCAGCTTCTCTGCTGTCTCAGTTTCAATTTACAGCTTCTTTAAGAAATTATAAACTTAAGTTTACTTTCTCCTATCCTTCTAGCCCTGTCCTGAAATCTAAATTGGTGAGCTTAATGTGGCAAATTTTTGTTTTGCATGTCCCACAGAACTTGCTGTTCTGGCTTGCTATTCACCCAGATAGGTTCTAAATACCAAGTCCTTGGCAAGTCCCTTGCAGTTTTGGCTGTAGAAGAATCTAGGGAAAAATCAGTGACTTACAAAGGAAGTTCTGAGAAGGCAGAGGTAAATGAACATGCATAATGGCAAAACTGTTCTTGTCTAGGGGGTCTAGAAAGGAAATTTATAATAGGGGTTGCAGTTAGATCTAGGTGTTGACCCTCTTTTCCACCTGTGTGTAGGCACTGAAGCAGATGATTGCATGGCGTTACTACATTCTGTGTGGGAGCCACAATCTTTCTTTTCTTTGCAGAATATAGGATCGATGCCCAGGTCATCTTACTCCCTCCTTTCTTAGCAAAGGCGCAGTGACGTTGCTGATCTTTCTGGACCAGGAACCTCAAAGAAAGCCCTTATTTTACCAGGACTAGGAGACAGTAAACAGCCATTAAATTTAGGGTCTCTCTAAAGCAGAAGAGCGCTGCCCCCACAGCTATTTCAGCATAAATGTGCCAGTGGGTATCTCCAAGTTCCTCTGTAGCATAATGGCATCTTCTATGAGGTGCTCAAACTATGCTACTGAAAGAAATTTTAGGACAATATAGTGACATCTATATTGGGGTTTCCTAGCATGCTTAGATGGAGGAGACATGCTTTTTTTTTTTTCAATAATCTTATGTAAAATAGTTATGACAGCAACATTTTTTTTGTGTACACTTAGTCCAAGCTAGAATAAATCAGCTACCTAGAGACTCTGTGCTCAGAGACCTGGCAGTCATTTTCTCCCATCTTCTAGACAACACATAGGGATGATTGTTTTCTTTTTTTTTTTTTTTTTGTTTCTAGAGGATACATAGGTTAAAATAATAATAAAAAAGATATCACGTTGAATATGCAAATAGGTAACAAGATAGCTTGGGAATGAACGTACTCACATACAACATAAAGATGGTAAAAGAGGAAAATAGAGCTGAGTGAAAGACTTCCTAGCAACAGGAGACTCTAGGTAAAAATGATATAGTAATGTAAAAATGTTAAGAGTTAATAACCTTGGCCTTGCATAGGGAACTATGGTTCACTGTCGCAGAAAAAAGAGAGAAAAAAGCCTGAGTCTTGTTAAACTTTAAAAGCATAATGTAGATGTAAACCATTAAAAATTATTGCCTTAATCTTATACACGTATCACTTTCTACAGAGTTCAGCTAGTGATTTTACATCAAAGCGAACTAGAATCAGGCCTGCTGTTTGGCAGCCTGGTGTCTGGCTGAGTCTTAGTTCCTTGTGGATTTACAAGAGAGCTACATCCCAGATCTGGGCCGGCATGGTCTGGTTGCCAATCATAAGTTTATCTTTT
This sequence comes from Arenaria interpres, assembly GCA_013399435.1. Lineage (NCBI taxonomy): Eukaryota > Metazoa > Chordata > Aves > Charadriiformes > Scolopacidae > Arenaria > Arenaria interpres. The sequence goes on from VXAK01005955.1 coordinate 36,887, forward strand.
ACAGTTGGGCTCATGGAAACTCCAAGGCCTGGAGCTTGAGCTGAGGCTCAGCAGTCCCTTGCATACACAAACTTTCGAGCACTGTCGAGGATATAAATCTGGACAATGCTTTCAGAGGATCTTCCCGCACTGCTGTTTCTAGTGCTGAGTACCAAAAGGGCAGAGTTACATATGAAAATGCAGGCAACAAGTAATGTTAACTACAATTGTTTTAGTATTGAAAATTATCAGAATGGAAGCTTGTACGGAAGTTTGGAAAAAAGAGTTTTGTCTCTAAATGGAATGTGAAACTGCTGTATACGGCGTGGATTCTGTTCCCATTGTTGCCATTGCAAGCTTTTTCCCCTATTGCATGTCTGTATATATCTGATCTATCTGGAGAGACAAAAAAAACCCAAACCAACAAAAAATCACTAGTGAGCTAATGAGGACTTTTGTACACAATGACTTTAAAGTTTTCCAACTTGCTTTTCTCCTTGACATGATTTACTGATTCACCTCCTGCTGCTTAGCTTTAGTGCACCACTAGGAACAAGGCTTCCAAACAAACTGAATCCCATTTGTTTGTGACAGACAACAGTTTCCTGGGGGTCTTTCTGTTGTTCAGTTTCCCATTTCACTAAACACTGTCGAAGCACTACTGAGATGCATTCAGTACAATTTTCCTACTGAAGGAATCTGTTTCTTTTATCAGTTTGCACGACTATTTTCAACTTTTTGCAGAGAATATTACAAATGGTAAACAGTAAGTCCCACTTACTGATAGTAAGTCCCACCCTCTCACAGCAGAATATGAGTAATTCTGACTGGAATAATTTTGGAATCTATTTTTATAGCCAGATTTGGAAGAATCAGCACTGATTTGGGTCCAATTATAAGCAGATTTGTTGGAAGTATTTTCTTTTCAGCAACAATTTTAGTCATCTGAAAATGTGTGTGGGTGTCCATGCACTTATATTTTTTGATACTAACTTTGGAGAGGAACTCTCCCTGATAGCTTTAGGCAGTGATAAGCAGGCAAAAAAGTCAATAAATATCTTTATCATCAGGGTAACTCGCCTATTCGAGACTAGGGAGATCCCAGTCTGTTCCCTGATAACAGAATTACATAGAACAGGTAGCGCTGCTAAGACCATCCACTGAAATTATAGAATATTAAAGCACATATTCAATACCTAGTCTGTTTACCTTAACACACCACAAAGGAACGTATTTGAGGGCAAAATATAGTCTAAGAAAAAAATAACTAACTTCAATAAATAAAAATACCAATTCAACCTGTTTAAAACAGCCAGTGTAGGCTCACCTAAAAGGTGTTATTCCCATTCTTTGTGGAAAAAGGAAGAATGGAAAAAATATTTCTTAAATCTGTTTTATTTAGAGATTCCAGGATATGAAGAAATTCATATTAATAACACCCTCTGTAAAAAAGAAAAAGTACAGGCTATGAGGCACATGGGATTCAAGTGGCTGTAAGTTTATATTTTAGGATAATGCTCTCCAAAGACTTTAGAACATTTCCTTGCTTGGCTTTTGTACAGTAAGTATGCTGTGAGACTTCAGGCTGACCTTTAGCTTTTGGAAATGCTGAAGTCTGTGCTTGCAGAAGAAGCATGCACACTTTGGCTAAACAGAAGAAGGAAAAACAGTGAGGAATGTTTTGTTATGGGGTAGACTAATTTCTTTTAAACAAAGGAAATACTGCTGATTCGACAAAATATAGCTAGAGATGTCTTAAGTGGAAAGTAAGGGAAATGTTTGATATAGTGAGGAAAATCTAAGAAAAGGACATTTTTCTACAGATGGTTGACAATGGTTGTCATTGCACAGATGTAAGTGAAAAGATACTTCTTTTGCTCTGCTGTTTCTTAGGTTTCTGCGTTGCCTACAGCTTCCACAGCCAATGCCTTTTCCAGCTGCATGTCAAATCCAGCTTATTATCCTTTCCATTCTAACCCTCTGACATAAATTCCTGATAAGAGAAAGGGACAGGAGGCCTCATTTACTTATTGGGTGCAATCTGCTGTGGAGGAACACATAACATGCAAGAAAACTGTCCGTAGGATCATCATGATGGTTGTCAAGCTCCCTGCCGGAACTGCACTTGCAACTCATCTCTCTTAGGCTGCATGAGAGATAGAAAGGGATAATACCTGCCTTTTGCCCTTCTTTGATCACCTCCTTATCTGCAGAAAAGACTGTGGGATGTGTGCCAATGTCCTAATCAATATTCATCTAATTTAAAGGAAAAAAAACCCACAACTAACAGCCATTTCTGTATGAATCAGCAAGCTTAAACCTCTTTTGAGTTCTCACAAGTCCACTTAAAAATCTACTAAAATTAGAATGTTGTCATTTTTAATTCATCACAACCCCAATAGCTTAGACTGAGACAATGCCAGGGGTTTGCAGACCTACTTTTCCCAGTAGACTGCTTTAAAGGACTTTCAAACTGGGAAACATAATTAATGTCTTGTTTGTTCTCATATCTAGCTTGGGACAGCAGAGTTCCAAAAGAAATAGAAGAGTTATTTGCTTATGTTAAGATATAGCCCTGCTCTAAGATGTCATCTCATTTCTGATTTCTCCCAGAAATTTATTTCACTCAGAACCAGATGCTTCTTATTCAGAGTGATTAATTGTAATAAAACTTCTTAATATCTGTGTTTAAAGTTTCTCACTTCATCTCATTTGAGTGCGAAAACAGACAAGAATGAGGTGCAGAGAGCAAATGTTGTTCCAGAAGAAAAAGGAATAATTTTTCAGTTCATAACCTGAAGAACTCACTCTCAGCTCTTCTCAGCATAGTACTGTAGAGTAGTCAAAACTGGCCTAACTTTTCATATTTCCTTTGAACATTATTGAAATAATTTACAATTAAAAATTCTCAGTTCTTTGAATGGAAAAGTTTCTGCATACTAAATTATTCCACATTCAATGACAGGGTGACTGCCTTCCTAACATTGCTCTCATAACTTACTCATTTGCTTCTGCAAGGCCAGCATATGTGTGTGTTGCATGTAGGGATGGAGAGAAAAAAATGAGATGGCATTATTGTCATGTCCTCCCCCATTTCCCACAGAAATAAAGAACAAAGCTAGCACCCTTTCCTATACCTTTACAATTTTTCTCCATGGTGGAAAACCATCTCTAGAAGGAACTCCAGTGACAGCTGTGCTAGAAACTATAGAATTACAGATGGTATGGGCAGCCTCTTTAGATGGTATTTGTTTCTTGTTATACACAGTGTTTGAGATTGGAATAATTTTCTGAACTTGGATTGAGCAACAGGGTGGGAAGAGAGAGAGAGCTCAAAATTTTCAACTAAATAACTTTGCCTAGAATTTGGGTTAAAAGCAGCTCCCCCCTCCTCTTCCCATGTTGCTGAGTAAAAATAGGTACTGAAAAATGACTAGGTAATTGCCATTTTATACTTAAGGGGAGGCTTGGCAAGAAACAAAGATATTTGCCGAAAGTCAGGTGGCTGGCATGGGTCATAATGAATTTTGAGTTACAGAAAAAGGAGAAGCAGGTGTCTAGACAAAAGTACTCTAAGGCCCCTGAAGCTGATGAGATCCAGGTTCAGTAACAGTCAGAAGTAGTGAGCTCCAGTGCCTTACGTGCGCTCAACCTAGTTGGTGGTTTCCTCAACTTCCTCAGGCTGTCAATTTGACCAGATGAACCTTATGAAGGCTATGTAATCCATAGAGCATAGCATGCTTTCAGGTATTCCCTCTTTTTGTAGTGTACCATAAGGTAAAGGAATAATTCAGAACAACACAGAGCAAGAGGACTCTGATAATTATCTATAAGAATTGATAATTAGGGTCTTCGGAAGGTGATATCACTGAATGCAAAGCTACTATCATGCCCAGAGGGACACAAGGAACTGCCTACAAAGGGGAAAAAAATAGAAATAAAAAATTGCTGTCAGAATTGGCCAGGAAACTGAGTTTCCATTCCACTACTTTTTTTTGGGCGTATCTTCAAGTGTTAGTAGTTTCAGTTTTTATGCATCATGTTTGAAACTGCTCCAGTCTTTGTAATGACAACTGATGTAATTAGGCCAAGTTCATCTAAGAAAGCTAGCCATCTAAGTAAGATTGATTTCTACTAAGTTTATTACAAGAAATTTTGAGAAGACATTTTAATAACAAATATCCAGCTGGACTACAAGCAAATGTTAAAAGATGATGTGGTGCCTTGTAAGAAAGTATCCCGTATGTAGCAGATTCTCCCCCTCCCTTGTTGTTACTTGCTATGCTGCTTCTAGAGTCCGATACCTTTCCCCAACAGGAGTTTAAGAAAAACCTGCAGAACATGGCTGGACAAAGCATAAATCTCTACATTAGTCATAATTATCTGTATGAAAAGAATTTAGCATTTCATGGTCCACATGTGTCTGTGTATACCTGTGGGGCAGTACATAACATTCCCGAACTTATTTCTCAGAGCCGAAGCTATAGTTTACGCATATGCAATGACCTAAAATGGTCTTTCTGATAGACCATTAGTCTTTTAGAAAAAGTGCTATTCATGCCATTTTGGTACATGACAGTCTAAATGGGAAGCCAGTGGTGCTGTTGTGACACATTGCTTCTCAGAGCGAGTCTAGATGCAGTAATTGATCAAGTGAACAGACAGCAGTGCTAAATGAAATAGTTAATGACCTTGCGTTACCCATGCCAGGAAGTGTTTTGGTTTCTTCTTACATCTCATTGCATAAATACAGGAACAAGAAGAGACTTCCCAAAAGTTTTGTGTGCGTGTGCCTGTTTTCTCTTCAATATTTCAGTCTTGATCTGTACTTTTAGTATTTAGGGCCTCTTCAATAGAGATGACTCATAATGCTGAAGTGTTCTCTAAATGCAAGGTGAACAAGCATCTGCAGGGGATTAGGCTGACGTCAAAATCACTCCAGATTCTCTACATTAGACATGAACTTGGGTCAGGAAAGAAATGAAGCACTTGTTCATTGAATCATTCTGCCACTTAACTCATCTGAACCGTACTTTAGAAGGTAATTACATTCCCAATAGCAAAAGTGATCTGAAATCAATTTTGCCAGACAAGCCTAGATGACAGGTACTGATAGAGGCACTGGGAGCTATATGAGTCTTATTTTTCATAACCAGACCTTGTTATAGTCACCAACAGGCTTGTTAATCCAAGTGGAGTAATCTTTTCAAGATGACTGCAGAACTCTCTCTAGCACAGAATATAGCTTCCTGCATTGACCCAAAAAGAATGGGAGAGATCTTATGATACACTCTCTCCTGAGGCTGCTGCCCTCTTCCATAAAATCAGTCTGGGCCTTATGGAGTCTAAGGAGCTCTGTGCTAAGTTATTCTTGAAAGGAATGCATTTATCTTCTATTATGCTATTTTCTCAGAAACAGAGGTGAAGCGGTCCTGCTTTGACTCTTGTTTTCAAGGATTTGTGTTATAGGGAATCTTTCTCTCAAAAATATGTCTAAGATGAAACAAGGCTGTGTTTAAATTACAATTCAAGACATATTTGTCAGTTACTGTGGCGACTACAGATCTGGCAAGGTCCTGCAGACTGACCTCCTGGCTTTTTTTCCCTCTTTCACATAAGGTTATTTTGATCGTTGCTACCATTGATCATAGATGTGTGGGGCTTCATGCACATTCAAAGATTACATACTCCAGTGATTTGAGCCAAAACCACCCCATATCTACCAGCTACGCTTATGACCTCTTGCAAATGGACTTTGTCAAAACCTCAGTTGTCATAAACTAGGACTTGTAGCCAGAGTAAAAATTAATTCGAGAACCACTGAAAAACCAGATTCTAGCCCTGAGGATTAAATAAACCTAGATAATTCCTGACAGAAATTTGCTTAAACTCTTCTAAAATCCTCCAGTGAAAGAGTTTCCAGGATCCCTAATTCAGCAAAGTCTTCCATTGTCCTCAGAAATATTGAATATGTAAGCTTAAATTTTCTTTGCTGTAAAGTTTATTTCTTGCTGGTTTTAGCCTAAAAACAAGAGCAAACAATGTTACCACCTTCTTTATAATAGCTTCCTGCTGTGAAGAGGTTAAGTCCTCCCTCCCATCTCTATAGTTGGGTTTTGTTTTTTTTTTTTACCAAAAGAGAAAGACTGAATACACTGAATTCCTCCACAGCTTCCTCATAGGTCATGCTTTCTAACTCCTTTAGCATACTTGCTGATCTACTTTGGACCCTTTCCAATTTGCCCACATCTTTTTGAACTTGACAGAGCACTCACAGTGCCAAATAAAGATGAATAATTACCTCCCATGTTTTACAGATTGAGTTATCCTATTAATATGGCCCAGGATCATGCTTCCCTCTTTCCTAAAGGAAAAAAACCCCAACAAAGAACAAAAACCCTATGACCTACCTCATGCCCCAGTCTTCCCTTATTTAGTTTAGAAACACACTAAATATCCTCCAGAACCTTTCCAGCTGAACTGGTGTCAGCAAGACACTTCTTGTTTTTAAAAATTCCATTTTTCTTTCCCAAGTGGAGCAGTTTGCATTACTCTAATGGATTATATCATTTTACTTTTTTTTTTCCACTTTCCAGATCATTTTGAATGTGGCTCTTTCGTAACACCCACCATCACACTCTGTGGGCTGTCATTAGCGAATTTTATGTGTATACACACTTCACTGAACAATTAGTGAAAAAAGTCAAAGAAGGAGATCCATGTCATAAGCCTGTAACACTGTTTGAATGTAGAATGTTACTTTAACGAAAAAAAAAACATACCATTTTCTAAAGGATCTAACCTTGCAAAGTGCAGCCAGACAATAATGATAAATGCCTTGAAAGGCCTGTAAGAAAAATCCTTGCCTGGTGTCTATGAGCATGACATTAATATTTTTCTAATCAAATATGGAATCTTATTGCAATAAAGTGTGGTATGCTTTGTGTAAGGAAATACAGAAACTCACAGGAGATCTGCCATTAATGAGGATAGCCAATTTTCAATCCCATGGGGATTTTTTC